>JAFLJL010015441.1:0-27318 GCA_018398815.1 Conus ventricosus
GGCGATTTTTTAATGTTCTGGCAAACAAACTAGATAGGGTTAGGCACGCACGCGCGCACTTATGAAGAGAGACAGACAGACAGACAGACAGAGAGAGTCATGCGCACACACACACACACACACACACACACCACACATGGGCACAGACAGACACTCATACACGCGCGCGCGCGCGCCTCACACCTGCCGACAAACTGAGAGGCCAAAAAATCAATACTGCTGCCCCGCTCCTCCCCTCACCCCACTCCCTCACGCCGGCTTGCGCTTGCAATATATTACATCAGCTTTTTCTCTGCCGCTGAGGGCGCTGTTAAAGCGCTCACATGACCAGTTTCTAACACCGGTTTCATCATTCTATCTACTGACTTCCGGACTTGCAAGGACGCTTTTACTTCGCTGTGTACTGTGCTTGGTGTCTTATTCTAAAAAATGGCTACCCGTTTCACTGAAGAGCAGGCTCTTGCCATTGAACACCACAAGGTTTACCATACTTTCATGTCAGAGTATTTGTTGAAAAAAGAACGAGGTGAAGCATGTTCGTTGCCGCCGAAACCGAAAAGAAGTATTGCTTTCCTAGAAGGAACAGAAAAAGAAAAAAGTGAACCGACTGCTTTGGAAATGGACGACTATCTTAAAGGTTTGTTGGTTCAAGGAAATGAAAACGTTGAAGGCAATATTGCTGAACAAAATATAGCCAATTTCAATATGTGTTTGACTATCGATGAGATGGTTCCTTATTTAATAAATGGCGCTGCATTGTTGAAAGCCGGCCAAAGCAAAACAATCCATCACGCGTGATTGTTGGGCGTTGGCTTGAGACAGCCCAAGTCATGTTTTAAAAAACAAAAAACGAATCAAACATGGCGTTTATTTCTTAAGACGCAGGTGAACATGTCTGATTCGTATGCTAGGAAACTCATTCAACTTTCTGTGTGTTTTTATAACTATCCTAAATTCCACAAGCTAGGAATCAGTATAAATGAACTGTGTAGCAAACGCCAAACCATTATTAAACTTATGCAACTGGTTGGCGATTTTCGGGGTTCTGGCAAAACTAGATAGGGTTAGGCAGACCTTAGTACATCTACCAGTATGGAGAGGAGTAGTGTGTGGCCGGCACTATCTTCATATAAATGCTCCAAATATACAATGACGGATGTACTACTACTGGCGATTAGAGCCGCCATAAAAGCTTGGCTACAGCAGTAATTGCTGTAACTCTGCCAAAAGCCAGTTGCAAGCCTGGTTGAGAAAAGAGGAGCACAGCAAACTAGGCCAAACAACCTTATGTGATCGCTTGCCGCCAATGACGTCAGCACCTGCAAAGCTCGGTGGCAAACTAGGTCAAACGACCCTATGTGATCGCTTGACTACAAAGCGCGGCAGCACCAGCAAAGCTCAGCGGCAAACTAGGCCAAACGACCCTATGTGATCACTTGGGGTTGATTGAGGTTGCGCGCGGGACACAGCCTGGTAGTTCCACTTCTTGTTTGTTTGTTGGTGTTTGTGTGTTTTGGCCTACCCCACGGCACGCACGTCCCTCCACCCCACCCCTGGACTGTTTATTGTGTGTTTGTTGTTTGTTTGTGTTTGTTGTTTGTTTTGTCCTACCCCACGCATGCACACCCTCCTACCCACTCCACCCCACCCGCCCCACCCCCCACCCACGCATGCACACACTCAAGTTCCTTCTAAGTTTTTAACTTAAGTTACCCCAAAGTAAGTTCTTACTCAAGTTGTCTTTAAGTCATCCTTAATTATCCACAAGTTCTTACTTAAGTTACTTCTAAGTTTTTAATTAAGTCGCCCCAGGTTCTTAATAAGTTCTTGATTAAGTTTTTAATTAAGTTCTTGATCAAGTTCTTAATAAGTTCTTGATTAAGTCATCCTTTAAGTACAACCAAGTTTGTATTCAAGTTATCTTATAATTATCAAAAAAATACAATTTATGTTTTTATCTTAAATAGCAGATGCTTAATATAGTACACACACGCCTCAAAAAACGCGTCATCGTTGAGGATGTCTTGCTCAGCGTTTTCTGCATAGATTTTAAGGAAGGTCTTACATCCGAAGCAACCGCATTGATTACAATTCGGGTCTATGGAAATGTCTTTTATAGACTCCAGGTCTTTATTTATTGACTTCATCATTTTATAATACGCCATGATCTATTTTTATAAAAAAATTTAAATATTATTCCATTATAAATGGATCAAAATGATGCTTGTTATTGGCGGTTTTGGCGTGCAGTTGTCTTTTTCTGTATTTAACGGTTCAGGTCGTTTTAACTTCTTTCGTTTCTGTTGCCATTGTGTATATATTTTATAGCCATAATAACTGCCCCCAACAGCAGCAAGGGCGCCAAAAATGGCAACAGTTTAAGTTCAATATTCCATGAAGACTTTGGGGCCCTTGAATCACATGGAGTTTTTATAGCTGGCATTGAATCAACTTGTTCTGGCGTTGGCGGTGTTATGTTTTCATGATGAGTCATATTCTGTAACATTAATTTTTTTTGTTTGTTCCACTCTGCTAATTTTTTTCCTGCTTCAACACGCCCAGGATTTTTAATGGCCTTCACCTGATTCAGCGTTTTCTGCTGATTTTTCTAGCTTGGTTACTTTCTCCACCTGATTCAATGTTTCCTGGTTCTGATGATTTTCCAGCTCGTTCATTTTGAAGGAAATAAAATCTATATGATTAAAAGTTATTAATCCCATGATAATGGCGATAACAATGTTCCAAATCTATAGTATAAATCACAGCCTAGAGACTCTAATGACTTTGTTAAAACTGGATCTTGCGTTAAATCATACGTAAGATCTTGTTCAGAATCAATGGGAGCAAATCTACTGACTAGTTTAGTGTACAAACTAAGAACCGTTTGCCCCACACTTTTTACCATTCTAGACCCAGCTGCGCTTCATACCTGTTATGATACTTTATAATGTCTTGTGGCGACATCTGTTGAATCTGTTCAATGCTGAATTCAGTTCCGAGGAACTGTTTTGTTTTCCCACATGCTGCCAAAGAATACAGCCTCTCCTTTTTGGGCATAATAGCTTGATCATCAACTTGGTCATTCATAAGTTCGGGAAGGTTTAGGCCGCCTTGTAGCTGTAGGAGATCATCACTGTTCATGTTTTTTAATAATTATAATTATTTTATTTTATAAAAATGAGCACCGAAAAAACTGTTGCTAACCTTGTATATCCATTCTGCTGTATTGGAGGTCTAAGTGTAGGATACTCAATGCTTGGTAAAAGCCTGTTAAAAATAAAACCGGCAGATCTTGGCAAACTAGACTTTGAGGATTCAGCAAAGCTGATTGCTATCATTGCAGCTTCGGTTGCTACGAAAGATTTTCTAGTTAAGCAAGGAATAATTCCAGACAATATAAATATGTAAGAAAAAAAATACATTTATAAAAAATGGCTTCACTCGCAATAATGATAGGCGGCGCTGTGGTGAATGCTCTTGCTTTTAGCGGAAGTAATTTCGCATTTAGTAAAACTGCGGGATGACGGCGAGAGAAAAAGACATAACAAAGCTATGGAGGAACTAGCAGCTGCACAAGACGCCTATGAAAGGCAGCGACTTGAGCAGTTAGATTTTATTAATGACACACTGAAAAGACAGGGGCATGCAGCTTACATATTTAAAGATGTTGATCAAGCAATAAAACAATATTATCTAGTAACAGGCAAACCAATCGAGACATTGCCCCCACCAAAATTTAGCAACTTTTATCAACCATCAGAAAAACAAAAGACGCAAGAAATCGCGTTTATTGTCGTTGGTATGACTGTTGTGTATTTTGTTGCGCATAATATCAGCTGAATAAAAAATGAACAAAATCTATTATTCGCCCAAAGGATATTGGAAGGGTATCACAGCAATCAAAAAGCTAAGCCAAGCAGCTGGAGTCAGTGAACAAACAGCAAAGGAATGGTTATCTAAACAAGCGATTTGGCAAATTATTTACCGGCGCCTAGACGAATACAGAGACCGCACTTTGTGAACACAACTCCAAACGACACCCATCAAATGGATCTTCTATATTTACCCTCTGATAGGATTAGACGAAAAAGATTTAAGTACGCACTCACAGTCATTGACATGGCTTCAAGATACAAAGATGCGGAACCATTAACACAAAAGAGTGCTTCTGCTGTTGCTGTCGCTATACAACTGATATACCAACGAGGGCCACTAACTTATCCTCGCATGATTCAAGTCGACGATGGAAAAGAATTTAAAGGTCAAGTGAATCAATTATTGTTAAAACATAGAGTTACCATTAAAAGAGGCATTCCGGGTGTTCACAGATCACAGGCTTTAGTTGAAAACTTTAACAAACAGTTAGCTGAAAGACTTTTCTCCTACCAGTATCACAGAGAGCTGATTGACAATTCTCGCAACACAGAATGGGTTAGAAGACTGCCCTCAGTTTTGCGCCGCAATGAATAATGAAGAATTTAAAGGGCTAAAGCCAGTACAAGCTATCAAAAGAAAAACAATAAATGTTGCTGAAGGAGAGTCTTCATCCAGCAAACTATTACCATTTGGATTGAAAGTAAGGTACCTTTATTTACCGGGGAAGCAGAAGGGGACACTCGCATCAGGGCAACCGATCCAATTTGGAGTATTGATCCATATGAAATAAAAAGAATTGTAAAGATGAATCCGCCCGTGTATTATTTACGAGAAACTGGCACAACAAAACAACCAGCTCCTCAAAGATCTTTTGTGAAGGAAGAACTGCAGATAATCCCGCCGGGCACAGTTCCGCTTTAATTAATTTACGGTTCTCCAGTGCCCGATTGCATATGAAAACTCTGGATTAACAAACACACGTTTTGTGTTTGTTCTATCTAATGACTTCTTTGTTACAACTGTTGTGTTGATCTCATGTAGATTAGATCGCAGTTTTACGTTGTCATGATGAAAAGTCTTATTGCCAAACAATGCTTCTTTGTAATTGTCATGTGATATGTTTGACTGCACAACGCTGCGAGATATTCCCTTTGCTTTCTTAATGATTTTCTCCTGGCTCGAAATACTGTACATTTTTGACCTTAACCCCACATACTCCTTGATCACCTTTCCAGATAATTCATCCTTCATCTTTCCTAAAACCTTCTTATTAACGGATGAATGCAAAGGCGAATCTTTAGGGTAATCAGATGTATCATACCATCCCGCATGTCCTTTAGCTACTTCCATTTCCATGTCTTTATAGATGTCTTCAGTAGGGATATCTATAACAAAACTATCTGTATCTGTGTAAAGTACTCTGGACTCAGGATACAAGGGCTTAAAGTAGTCATAAAGAAATTCTAACATCAAAAGCTTTGATAATTCTAAAACAGTAAACCCAATAAAAACGGGCTTATCCAATTTGACTTTCTTTTTTTTCATCATTATACCAAAAAGCTGATCATGAAATCTTCTGAAGTCCTGATAATTAGGTTTTGAAGTCAGCTTAATTGCTTCGTTCTCTTTGGTGACTAATCTGACGTCTTTGCGCTTGTGGGGATTCTCCATAGTCTTTCCAAAACAGCTGTTGTTCATCAGCTTGAAAAAGTCTTTTTCTGAAGCATCTGTGGATTTAGTTCTGAGATCAGTGTTCTTCATGATGTATGGTTTCATGAACTGTTCTTGATCAAAAGCAATTATACGATGAACAGCTGTCAACTTCAAACCATGTCTTAAATAAAATTGTAGAAGTCTGTAATGACAGACATAATTTTTTTTTGCCCTGAAGATTGGGCACAAGTTTAGGTGGCTCTGTTGGATTCATCTTTAGACTTTCTGCTGCCAATGGATAGTCATTATGCAGGTCATGGAGTTCATGAGGATATTCTAAGTCAACTTCTAGAATGAAACCACGCTGTTGATCAGGCGCCAAACTGCCCAACCACTTTAATGCCTTTTGAATATTTTTCGGGTCGCCGCCTGTGTACATTTTAAAGTTACGTAATGGAAGTGATTGCGCCATTGCCCAACCATACAGATTGTTTGCATCTAAATACATGAGATAGTTAGACCTTTTACTTGGATCATAGTTGTCTAAGTATTTGTTGTTTGCTTTACAGTAATGATGCGACGCCATACTAATTCCCCCACGCAACCCGTTTTCAATCATCTGAATCATTGGTAAATCTGACAATAAATCAATCTGTACTCCAGTAAACTTTAAGAAAGCGTCCCAGCTCATCCCGGGCGCAGAAATATAATGCGCAGGATCCAAACTGTAATGTTTCATGCAGGTCTTTCTATAATTTTCAAAGACGTCCGCCAACAAACATACATCTGCCATTAAATAGGAGTCATGATAGTCTCCCATCGTTTTACAATCTAACTTCTGCCATGCTTCTTGAGCATGCTGGTAATCAGAATCACTGATGTCCTTTCCTCTAAGACTAGAAAAGAACGCGCCTTTAGGCGGAAGTGAGTCTTCATCAAACCTTTCCCAACTGTTCATGTATTCATAAGGGTAAACACCCTTTCTAACAAGAGTTGAGTCAAAATATTTTTCCGTTATTGGGCAGGACTTTAAGGACATAGCCAGTGCCTCTAATGAGCCCATCATGTGTTGCATAGAGTCGTAGAAAGACATGTTATTTAAAGTGAAGCACATGTACTTTTCTGATGACTGTGCAATGCATGACACCCTGAAGGCATCGTCCACTGCTTTCATTATAAGATGAGAGTCGTAACCTCGCAAGTTATGAAAGAATACAGGCAGCTTCCATGTCTTTGGTTCAAACTTTAGTTGAAGATTGCATTTACTGTGCGCTGCACCTCTAAACTTCCACTAATGTGATCATGGTCTCTTACTGTGGGGTTTACACTCTTGGCGTTAGCTCTAAACCGCAAATCCAACAATGCGTGGCTGAGTCATACTGTTGTTGGTCTTCAGGCGTCATTATGATTTCAGATAAGTTTAGATTATTAGAACAGGCGTTACGCACTTGCTGCATGCGTTTTAAGAATGTTTCTGCAGCATCTGGTCCTCTATATAATTCTGGTTCTGAATAAACGCCATCCGACCTAACAATAATGAAGGCAAATGAACAAATCTGATGATTACTCATTAAGACTGTTTTTCGAAGTTTTTGTGGTGCTGGCCCTTCATAAGGAACAATAAGCGACTCGAAGTCTGCGTAAATACGTATGGAGAATTTTGCAGCCGTTTTCCAGTTCTTAAAACTAACTTTAGATCCTGGCGGGGGCCGTAGTTAGTTCTGTCTTACAGTCTACAGAACTTTTACAATGTTTTATATGTTCACTCGCGGCTTGCACAGATGGAATTCTTGTTAAACATTTTCTGCAGAATTCTTGTATGTTAGTGTTTTTTGAAGTATGCGCCAATAATCTGCTCATTGTGCGTATTAATGTGTAATGGGGCAGCCCTGCTGGCGAAAACATTAGGAGTAAGTCCACATGACTTTTGGCTGGGTTCGCTATTGTTGGACTGTTCTTGGGACTTTAATTGGCACCAAATTTGTTTCCTCATCCCATGTGTATACATTAACAGTTATTGGGTTGTTTTGTTCTTCAAACTGATCAATTTGGTCTACACTAACAGGAAAGGATTTCCATTGAAGTTAGATCTTTGGTGTATTGCCGATGTTTAGTCACTCTCTCTGCGTGTTCGCGGACATAATGCAGCCTTGCAAGAACGCACCCACATGAACATTTGTTGTCTGAATTTTTATGTTTTAAAACTGCTCTCTTTAAAACCAACTCCCGAGGTAGCGGATGTAAGCCTTGCCTACAATCGGTGCATACTTAGCCTGTTTTAATCTATCTCTAAGACTTCGCCCTCTGACCAACCAGAGCCTCTCATTTTAGCTTCTTCAGCGGCAGCGTCAAACTGTGTAAGCAGTTCGTCTGCCCAACCGGGTGTTAAGTCATTATGAGAAAGAATAGTCTGCTGTTTAGTTGAGACCCAGACTTCTAGATTTTCTTCATTTATTGTTACATAGTCGATTAAAACAGCTAACATTACTTTAACTGGCGGGTCTATTTGTTAGTTTGCCTGGAACTGAGAAATAGCATGTACAACACTTGCCTGTACGTTTGTTGGGTCAATGACTTCTAAATCATATCATTCAGTGCTCTTGATAAACGCTCTCTCTCGAGACATTCCTTCAAACAATTCGTCTTGTCCTTCATATATCTTAGCCATGCTGTCTTTCTTTTCTAAGCCAACATATTTATTTAAATTAAAAAAAATACAACGGCTTAGTCAGAATCAATATCAACGGTCTTTTTGCGCTTGGACTCATAAACTAAAGTATATAAACACCTTTTGGTGTTGTTAATGTGAGCTGTTTAGAACAGAGTTTAATGTCTCGTTTACTTTTTTTAAGCATTCCTTTTTATCTGCTCGGGGTCTGGCTGTTGAGAAAAAACTTGCCCTCGCCTTTCTTTGAAGATCAAACTTTTGTCTTTTGTAGTCATCAAAATCGGCCTGTAAACGATTAAATTCTTCATCCGTGATGTTTGAGTCAACTAGCGCTTTATTTATTGTCAGTTTAACGAGCTAAGTTTAGCTGTTATTAGTTGAACCATAGCTGTGTGCTTTTGGAGTTTAGTTTTTATTTTTTTGCTGGCGGCACCTACAGCTAATGAACACAGACCGAGAGCTAAAGACAAACCTCCTAGAGGTAAAGCTGCGGGTGCGCCTATGCCCGTTGCTAAGAGACCAACACTCGTTCCTGCTGATAGAGCACTTATAGTTGATGCTCCAGTATTAACATATGTAACAGCATTAAAGGCAGCAGAATACCTTCGTTTGGTTTTGCTGTATTTTGAAAGGTCTTGCTCTAGTACTTGCTGCATTTGTGTAATGTTGGTTAATCTGAAGGTTTTTATATTAGGGCTTTCTACTATCTCTTCTTTGTGGCGGCGCTGTAGGCACATTTGGATAACCTGAACGGACATGCTTTTTATAAAAATGAAAAAATATTTAGTATACTACATCTTTTAATCTGTTATTTTCAATATTCAGCTGCGCATTCATATAATAAAAACAAATGTACATTAAGCGGTTTATCAGCTTCTTCTTCTTTATCAATTTGAATGTTTATTACGTCTCTCACAGTTCTCCCGCTTCCATGTTAAACTGATTATCCTCCGTTGACCTTAGGTCAATCCATAAACCGTATTTCGTTGTTAATAATACATCAAGCCTAACATTGTGAAGATGTAAATCTTTAGACACAAGGTCAACTGTTGGATTTCTACACCTCCCGCCTCCAAACAGTTTTCTTATTTCATCAAAATGCTGATAAGGTTTAAGCCCGCTAGCGTAGATTTGGTTAGGACTACCCTCAATCGAACATTGTACTTTCGTTATTTTTGGATTAAAAAACTTTTCACTTCCTCTTTGAACGGTTCTTTCATCTTCGCACAGCAATAAATACCTTTAAGCGATCTTGCTGCAACACTAAAACTAAAATTCCATATAGTGTCTGCCCTGCTTCTGGGATATGTTGTATGATGAATCACTCTTTCGTAATATATTACTAATTCTGACTCATATTGGTGCCCATCAGCCTTGCTAAATTAGAGTTGCTAACAACGTCAAACTCTAACGAGATGTCAAGAAATGCTGTACTTTGCTTCGGTGTCTGTTGATCTGATAACACGTTTGTATTCGTTAAAAGTTAGTTCATATGACAGTCTGTCTTTTAATGCCCCTTGAAAGTATGGCGCATGCGCTTTTAACAACTCAAATCTAGGGGAATGGAAAAAAAGCGATTACCATACCATAACTTACAGCTAAAGCCTTTTTGCTGCTTTTAGCACCTGAGGCGAGTTCAGCGCCTATTCTAAGTTTTAGTGCTTCTTCATTGCTGATTCCTTGAAACGCAAGATCTTCCCTTTCATTCCCGGTTAGCCATAGATCAGAATAGGTTAAAAATATGTCTGCATTGTGTAAAGAAATATTTCTTGCCCCTCAAGTTTTATAGAAATTTTCTTAACGATTGCCCGTCCCAGATTCTGGACAACTGTCCTGTTTGGGTCTGTTGTTGAATCGAGCGCTATTTTGAAAGTAAGACGCGCAGAGCCTGGCACAATCAATTCATCCGCTCCTAAGTCTGGAAATTTGACAGTAAGAATTTGATCTGCATCAATAGTAGATGGATTATTTGGAACAATAATATTCCGTTTATTTCCTTCACGCCCAGGGGTTCTTTCAGTCTTCTATGCGGGTTAAGAATCGAGCCATGTGCTTGTTGTGGCATTTTTTAAAACAAAATAAAAAGTTAATTATTTAAAAACATGGCAAGAATTGAAGGTGAAGAGATTATGATGTTTTTGATCGTGGAGACGACATGAGTGATTCCCCTTGGGAGCGGCATCGCTCGGGGCTCTCATTGCATGATGAATTAGCAGAAATCGGGAGTACATTACCAGCAAGTCGGTATAAATTAACAGAAAGTAAGGTTAAATCATTGTACCAAAGTTTAGGTCAAGAACCTCCCGAATTTATAGACCCAAATGATTTTGAATTAAAAGATGATCATTTGTTTGTGAAAAACGATCAAGGACAACTTGTTCAGCTTACAACTAAAAAAGACCCATCAAAGTTTTTAGCCGTGGGTTCAATTAGAAATAGGCTCAGTGTGAAAGATCAAAATCGCCTTGGCCCTTGTTAGGCCAAAATTAAGGGCGGAGGCAGTTGCTAAACTTCAAAACACACTGCAAGAACTCCCGACAGATAACCAAATGCAAAACATGGAACTTAAAGAATTAAATCAATCAGCAGGTGAATTAATAAATGTAATAGAAGCAGAATCCAGTTTTTCAGAAGAAACAGCGTTTAAAGACTATACACGACTCACCGCTACCCATGCGAGAAATAGAGGCCCTTGATCATGCTTTAAGAACCATTAGAGGCGAATTAACAAACAATTTAGCAAAACTAGGTGAACTAGATGAGCATATAAAAAGAGAAAAAGAAAAACTCGTTGAGGCTGATGACGCCAACTTAGGACATGATATTAAAGAAAGAATAGCCCAAAGACTAAAAGATCTTGAACAAGAGAGATCAGCAAGACTAGAAGTGCTGTCTACTAACCGAAAACAATTACGAACTCAAGTGAGCAGAATAAGAGAAACTATCCAAAGAATTTTATATGAAGACACAACGCTAGCAGAACGAATACGAACGCTGTTTAGAGAGCAAGGCGTCACATTAGCAAGCGTTATAACGGCCTTAGGATTTGCAATAAGTACACTGGTGTTGGCTATTACGGGCGGCAGTAGCCAAAGTTCAGTACCTCCACCTCCATCGCCTGATAAATCATGGGTAAAAAAACAGCTTGATCATCTTGCGAGTTTATTAAAAAAATTAGCTGGTAAAGCTATAGACTCTTTACCGGGTATATTAGGGGTGTTATTAGCTGGCTTTTGTCTACTGCAAGCAAAATAGTTGGCTTTATGGCCGAGCACTTATGGGCATTAGTTGTCTTAATATTTGGGTTACTATTTAGTAAGATAAAGACCCAAATAATCCTAGGCCTGTTAATCCAAGAACAAGCGCTGTCTTTTCATATTCATGGTCATCGCGAACAGAGTCCGCGAGCTTTGCTGAGTCTTAAATGATTTTGGGGGTTTGGACTTGGGGGATTGGATGATTTAAATTTTGGGCGTTTTTTATTTTTTGTATTTTTACTGGCTAGAATTTATGTCTTTTTCCCAACCTTTGTTCATTGCCTGTTTAAAAGAATTTCATTATTATGTTTTTTAAATTTTCCTACCTGGGTCTGAGGTCAAAAGGGCAGCTGTATAAACCGTGCCAACGGCAAAGTCTTTTTCGATTTTGCGTATTGTAAAAAAATTTTGGTATCTTTTTAATACTTGAAGGTAAATCAAACTGTGAATTTTGCGTCCTTAAAATTTTTCTAAGTATTGTTTTTGGGGGTCAAAACCAGTAGAAGGATCCCTCGATCTTTCCCGTGCTTGGACCCAGCAAACCCAAAGTTAAAATAGAATAGAGTTTTATTCTTTATTCCCGCCCCAGTTGGCCTTAGGTGTCTAAGTAAAGTTTTCCTGCGTTTTATGCTCTTGCGTAAGGACACACTTTAAAAGTTGTGCTGGAAAGAAAGATTTAAAGGGGGAAACCAGTCTGTTTAATTTCTGTCGTGCCCCAATAAAAAGGCGCCTAGGCCAGGTTTATCCAACTTTTGTCTAAGTTGTCTTTATGTTTAAAATTGAATTCGTTACAGATTCTTTCAAAAGCCCATGTCTATTCTGTTGCTGAATGGATTAAACGGTTTGTCATTTGGTAATGGCGCTTGCAGTTCAGACAAAATACGTCTGAAGGTGTAATAGAAATGAAATCTGTACACTGACCTCACCAAAGGATCATGGTGATTTAAATGATCAGCATACGACACTCCACACCCAGTTGATGCGCAAAACACAGCAAAAGTTTAACTGGTTCTGATAAAACTGCATCGGATGACTAAACCCGCTTTCTTGATGTGGTCGTTTCAATAGGGGGGTTAAGATAGCTCTTCAATGGAGTACTCACCTTTTTATGAAAAGAGGCAGTCTGGGGTCACAGCAATGTCAAGAGTATCAGTTGCTATATTTTTAAGATTGTAGTGCGGCCCAACAGAATATTTTGCGCCAGTATATTTGAATGCACTCATTTTTATTCTGTTTAAAAATGTTTGTAACAATAACAACCCAAGACCGTCCTTCGTTTTTAGAACATGCTATTAATAACGAATGCGGACCAGAACGGTCGCGCTCCATGAAATATTCTACAAAGTCGTATGGTTTAATATAAGTGAATCAAGGAAGAATAATACGTTCTAAAAGTTGACCAAAACAGGGAACAAAGTTAGCCAGTTAACAATAGTGATGGTATTACGGGTTTTGTCACTAAAGAAGCAATGAGTAACTTTGACATTACTCTCAAACTTAACAATGCAAATCTAAAAACAATGTTAACATTCAAACCTGAAGAAGTAATAGCACATTACCTTTTTGATGTAGAGCTAGCTAAAATGTTAGGCTTTGAAGCTGACAATCATAGATTTAGAGTTACACCAACAAAACTACTTATGAGGGAGAAAATCCGCTCAATCTTGCATTACATTCATTACTCTATGTTCATTTGGATGAGCTGAGCACTGATGAAAACTTATATGACGGAGGCCCTCAACTGTTTTAAGAGCTCTTCCATCAGGGAAAGCTGCATATTGCGATTATGAAATTATACAATTCCCTAATTTACAGTTTCAAAGATTAGTTTGTGGGAGGGTCGGATTATTTAATATAAATAATCAAAGACAAAGCAGGAAAAGTTGTAAATGCGATAACCTACACATTGTTTTGGAAATAAAAATAAACTGTACTAAAAAATGTCGCGTGGACCAGAAGAATCAGGAGTTACATTAGCGCCTGTGAGGTGTATAACTTTAGAATTAAAAGACCTTGCAGACGTTGCGGACTTTGAACAGAACGGCGAGATAGGCACTTTGTATGGTTTTGAGTACACTAAGATGGTGATTATAAACGTAAGAGGTTGGCGACAACAAAAAGTTTCCTAAACTGAACAACTGCGCAATCTAGAGGCAATAATGTTGGCCAGTATGAATATAAAATAGTTCGAAAACCTGACCTCAAATGGCACTTAGAACCATATTTAGAATGGGACATAAAATTTGAATTCATAAGCCCATTTACATATTTTAGCCATCAAAAAAGTTTCAGAAAAGCATTCAACTCTGGCCCTTTACATGTAAGTCTTATGCCAGACGACAATAGTCGGAAAGAGATTGAAATAAAGCCGTATGGGAATAAACAGTACATCCTCCACAGAAGAGAAGCGGTTTTAAAAGATGCTTCTACAAAATTACAGTTCATGCCGCAAATGAAATTAGGGGACACGTTCACAATAATATTTGAAATTTCTGTCTTAAAAGATAAGGAGAGGGATGGGGTTGTGGGGCGTTAGTGACGTCCTTTTTAAAGGAATTCTAATTAGCTGGCAAAACTTAGACGTTGACAGTCTTAAAGTTACTGTTGTCATTCTTCACAATGGTGAGGATATTAAGGTCATAACAACAAGCAACAAAATCAAATTTAGTCTAAATAGAAACAATCTTACAGCACTGAATTGGATTAATCTTACACATTTAGACCTTATAGGATTTTATTATACTGAACAAGTTTTAACAGAGGGCATGATAAAAAACAATAACCGGATTAGATTAAGTTCTGTTATAAAACTATGGAGCAGTTAAACTTTATGACAAAAACTCCTCATTGCTCATTGATTTGTGGGCAGACTGGTTGTGGAAAAACAAATATTTGTCCTAGACCTATTACAAACAGTTTATCGTTATAATTTTAATCATATTGTGGTTTTCTGTCCAACACTTAAATGGAACAAAGCATATCATAATAGAAGGTTTATATGGACAGATGATGACATATATTTAGTTGATCCTAGCAATAAACTGAGTGAGTGTTTAGAACAGTTTTATAGACTGTTTGAAGGAACGCAGACACTATTTATTATAGATGACTGTTCAGCAGAAAGAGACATAGTTAAAAAGAGAAACACTTTATCAAAACTTGCTTTCAGTGGAAGACATGCTGGAATAAGTGTGTGGATTTTATGCCAAAAATATAACTCAGTTTTAAAAGACTTTAGAGAACAGTTAAAGACTGTAGTGTTATTTCACATGAAAGACAGAGACTCATTTGATGAATGTTTGCGTGAAAATGATGTTATTGAAAATGACCAAGAAAAACATAGGATTAAACAAAAACTGAAATCTGAAAAGTTTAGTAAATTAGTATTAAAAACGGATAACCCTACACAGTATGTTTGTTTGTAGATAATCGTTATTTTTTGGTTATTGACGTCTTACTTGTCAGAGAACAGTAATATGCGCTTGCGTGTGTGTGTGTGTGTGTGTGTGTGTGTGTGTGTGTGTGTGTGTGTGTGTGTGTGTGTGTGTGTGTGTCTGTCTGCCCGCCTCTCTGTCTGTCTGTCTGTCTCTCTCTCTGTCTCTCTCTTCTCTGTCTGTCTGTCTGTCTGCCGGTGATTCTCTCTCTCTCTCTTCCGCCACAGGAAAAGGCGGCTTTTAGGCCACTTTCGCCCAAAAACTCGGTGGTGAAGCAAGTGGGGTTGAACAGACATTTATCTGTTCTCTCCTTTTCTAACGCTGATTGGAATTTATTATTAGATTTTTTGAATTCTATGTTGGCTAACATTCTTCTCATTTTTTCTTCAAATGTTTTCATTTCTTCAATGGCTGGTGGTACTCACCATGATTTAAAGTCATATGTGTTTTTATCCTCTTTTTCAGCGTTGGGGTTTAAAAAGAAAAATGCTTTCCATCTCATATTTTTGATGAATTTTTCCGTCTGTCCTATCATTTTCTTCATGTAGCATTGGGGTTTAACGAACGGAATGTTTTTGATGGATTGTTTGAAGTTGATTTTTTTCCATTTTAAAATCTGCTGGTTCAAAGTGCTCAACGTATGGAGCAGTTAAGAGAATAGTACTGAGAATCAGCGTTATTTTAAAAATAGGGCTCAACCACAGTGGAGCGACATTTGTTGTATTAAAAACAAGTTAAAACCAAGCTTAAAACACCTACAAGCCTGTTTCGAGCTGTGCGGTCGTCAGGTGTGATAGGCATCAGAGAACGCAAAGAAACATATGTAGGTGTCACTGAAAACCAATCAAACTAGATATGCAAACCATAAACAATCATTCACAAAGAATGATATAAAAACCAAACAGAACTGAGTAAACATATTTGGAAACTTAAAGATAAAAACACAGGACTACAACATATCTTGGAAAATCTTAAAAAGAGCAGCACCATACAATAACATTTCAAAAGATGTAATCTATGCCTTACAGAGAAATACATTATACTATGTAAACCACAATTAGCAACTTTAAATATTAGAACAGAAATGGTTAACAATTGCAGACAGACGGAAGTTTTTATCAGTGAATAAAATCAAAAACACCCGAGAAACACATGTAACACGGGAAAAAACAACAGCAAGCAATATATATATTATAATATATATATATATATATATATATATATATATAATATATATTATATATATTATATATATAATATATATAGCACTGGCAACAAAAGCCCATCACAACCCTGACGACCGCACAGCGCGAAACAGGCTTGTAGGTGTTTTACGCTTGTTTTAACTTGTTTTTAATACAACAATGTCGCTCCCACGTGGTGAACACTATTTTTAAAATACGCTGATTCTCAGTACTATTCTCTCTCTCCCCTCCTCTCTCTCCTCTCCTTCTCTCTCTCTCTCTCTCCTTCTCTCTCTCTCTCTCTCTCTGTATGTATGTATGTATATATATATATTATATTATATATAATATATATATATAATTATATATATAACTAAGAAATTCCAAGGGTTAGTAACTGAACACCATTCCAGCAATTTTCAGAACAACTTGGTGTAGCAATGGCTGCAAGAAATATTGAATTCTAAACAAAGCTTGCTCTTTTGTCTTAGATTGAAAAAATAGGGGGAGATAAGCTTTCATATCTCAGTGGTAGATAATTCTGCCTAACCGTATGTGCTTGAGTGGGTGAATGGGGAATAAATAAATGGTTCTCAAAATAATCTCCAAAGGGGAGGAAACCCACTAATATATTATAACTCCTGGTCAGATACCGGGATTTCGAAACCTGATTGATTCTCCTCAGTGACCTCGGAAAGTTCTAAGTTGACTCCTCTGCCTTGTAAGTTTTAAGCAGAATGCTATCCCAGAAAAAGGCTGGTGTGTAATGCCATGGTATGTTTGTTGAATTTTCAAGAAACCCACCAAAGGTCCCACCTAAGAAGCAAATGAAAATTATGTAAACAACAAAATAAGCTACATTTTCTTGTGAAAAGTAGAAAATATAAAAAAGATTACATCTTAAGACACAAGTGCTGAGGGCCAGTTTCTTGGAATGAATCTGCAAGAGACTGAACTATAATAAACAAATAAATTCCAAGGGTAAGTAACTGAGCACTATTCCAGCAATTTTCAGATCGGCTTGGTGTTGCAATAACTGCAAGAAATATTGAATTATACACAAAGCTTGCTCTTATGTCTTAGATTGAAAACATAGGGGAGATAAGCTTTCATATCTGCAGTGGTAGATAATTCCTGCCCCAACTAACAGTATGTGCATGAGTGGGTGAAGGGGGAAATAAAAATGGTTTTCAAAATGAGCCTTCAGAAAGCTATAGTCTCCAAGGGGGAGACCATCTCCAAAGGGGAGGAAACTCACTAACATATTAGAACTCCTGTTCAGATACCGGTAATTTCGAAACGGATTGTGTTTTCCTCAGTGACCTCGAAAAGTCCGTTTGCCTGATTGTACATGGCTATGTGAAACGTCACTTCTGTTTGTGCCATCGGTCTTGTCATTTGTTGATGATTGTTTTGATTTCAGTGGTATATTCCCGACCACTTAAAAATTACTGCCCTGGGGAGAGATAGACAGACAGATAGATAGATAGATAGATAGATAGATAGATAATAGAATAGATAGATAGATGAGATAGGGAAAGAGACAAAAGAAGGAGAGAAGAGAGAGAGAGAGAGAGAAGAGAGAGAGAGAGAGAGACAGACAGCAGACGACAGAAAAGACGGGGAAGACCACAGACAGAGAAGATGACAGCGACAGAAACATTTGGCCAACTGTAAAGAGGCAGGCAGTGGGCAGACAGAAAGAGCAGATAACATCGACAGAAAAAAGATGAGGGTAGAGACACATGAAAAGAGGAAGAAAGGAAAAAAACCCGACAAATGATTCAACCAGAGTAATGAGGGCGAGCATACTATGTTCTTTCCATCCAGGGCCCCAGGAGGGAGAGAGAAAAAGAGAGAAAAGAGGAAAAGGGGAAAAGAGAGAGAGGGGGAGAGAGGAAGAGAGAGAGAGAAGAGAGAGAGAGAGAGAGAGAGAGGGGAAAAGAGAGAGAGAGAGAGAGGAAAAACAAGAAAAACAAGCCAAAACGAAATACCAAATGGGGGAAAAAACAAAACATAAAATGGACATGAAGAGAGGAGGAGAGAGAGAGAGGAGGAGAGAGAGAGAGAGAGAGAGAGAGGGAGGAAGAGAGAGTGAGAAGAGGGGAGAGAGAGAGAGAGATAGATGAGAGAGAGAGAGAGAGAGAGGAAAGAGAAGAGGGGGAGAGAGAGAGGAAGAGAGAGAAGAGAAGGGGAGAGAGAGAGGGGAGAGAGAAGAGAGAGAGAAAAGAGAGAGAGAGAAACAAAAAACAATGACAAAACAAGGACTACACAGAGTGTTTGGGAAAATTTAAAAAGGGAAAACCCGGGAAACCAAAAAAGAGAGAGGAGGGGGAGAGAGAGAGAGAGAGAGGGGAGAGAGGAGAGAGAGAGAGGGGAGAGAAGAGAGAGAGAGATATATCACAGTCAGACCAGAGAAGGGCCATACAAGGGACTGAATTTTTTGTAACATTGTAATTGAAGCGACAGGATTCAAATAAGCGCTAAGAAACATGACACCCCCCCATCCCCCCCTAAACCCCCCCCCCCCCCCCACCACACACACATCCTGCATATGTGTGCCCATTTTCTCCAAATCCCGAACTGTGCGGCCCATTCTGACAGGTTTGCCAGACGGAACCCCAGATGTACACACCGTTCTGACATGGTTTGACTGGTGTAATCTTGTTCGTACATCCTCGGAAAACTCTGCCGTGGTGAAATGGAAAAGTTTTAGAGGCTGAAATTTCTTTTGGATACATTCGGCCGGCCTACATCCATCTGTCGAAACAGAAATTTTTGCTCGCGCTGAGATAAAATTTAGTTTCCATGATTAAGAGGTGGTAAAGACCATTCTGGCTCTTTCCAGCCTTTCTTCCTTTTTAGATAAAAAACCCAAAGTTTCCTTCCCAATTCTTTAACTCTTTTACGAGTCCTCTCCAAAATAAAAACGTTTCCCTTTAAAGCTTACTCTAGTTCTCACATTCCTCTTGTCTTTATAAATAGGACATCTGGGCGCCACACTGATAAATTTGAAAAATTCTTAATAAAGCTCTCGCCGAAAAAAATTAACAAACGAATCACAAGTTAAAACACGCGTATCAACCTCTTAGATCTTCTTTCAGGCAAAATACCCCAACCTCAGGCAAAGAAAATTACGTGCAATCACTATCTTTTCATCCAAATTCGGACCGAACATTGGCTTGAATCAACATTTATCTGCGGAAAAAGGATAAGACAAGTGATGCCGTTTTATTTTCTTTTCCTAGTGTTGTGTATCTTGCCTGATAAATCTAAGATCAAAAACGCGTCGGGTTTGTTTGTTTTCGCTGTTAATTTTTTTCGGGCGGGTTTTAAACAATCTTCTTAAAAATTTTGTTTACAATTCCCCCGGGCAGCTGCCTAGTTTGCAATGACACAATTGGAAGTCTTTCTTAGGGCACACGGGGACTCGATAAATGGAGAAAGAGAGAAGAGAGGAAAAGAGGAAAAGGAGAGAGAGAGAGGAGATGAGAAGGGGGGGAGAGAGAGGAGAGCGAGCGGAGGGATGGAGGAGGGAGGGACAAAGTGAGATTTAGGCAGACGGACAAGAAGAAAGAAGAAGAGAGGAATTAGACTGTCGGTGGGAGAAACGCACTGGGGCAAAATAAGAGTTTGGAAAGAGAAATGAAACTCGAAAAAAAAGGGAAACCCATAAAAAAACTTGTTGGTCCCTATAATATAGGACCAAACGCTCTCGAAAAGCCCGACCAACAAAAATTAAAGAAAAGAAGAACAACAACAACAAACCAACAAACGAAGTAAACCCCCCCCATGACTGATGAAAGGAAAAGTAAAATACAGGAAACAAACAGGGGGCAGATGGACATACAGGGTGACACTGAACACTACCCCAAACCGAAACCAATGTATTGTTAGCACACACACACACACACCACACACACATACACACACACACACACCACACACACATCACACACACACACACACCACACACCCCACACGCACACGCTCACCCACACCACACACACACACACACACCACACAAACACACACACACACACACACACACCCACACACACCCACCCACACACACACACACGTTCTTCTCTTCCACAAAAGACCAGAGATCTGACACCCAGCTCAGTGCGAGAATAACACTGACAGTTTATCGGTCTCCGGTGAATTCCAGCATTTCTGCATGAACTGCACTGATCGCAGCAATGTCCCCCCCGTGAACTAGATGGCTGGCTGTAACGTCCCGCAATGTCCGCCCCGTGAACTAGATGGCTGGCTGTAACGTCAGCAATGTCCGCCCCCTGAACTAGTGGGTGCTGTAACGTCAGCAATGTCCGCCCCGTGAACTAGATGGCTGGCTGTAACGTCAGCAATGTCCACCCCGTGAACTAGATGGCTGGCTGTAACGTCAGCAATGTCCGCCCCGTGAACTAGATGGCTGGCTGTAACGTCAGCAATGTCCGCCCCGTGAACTAGATGGCTGGCTGTAACGTCAGCAATGTCCGCCCCGTGAACTAGATGGCTGGCTGTAACGTCAGCAATGTCCGCCCCGTGAACTAGATGGCTGGCTGTAACGTCAGCAATGTCCACCCCGTGAACTAGATGGCTGGCTGTAACGTCAGCAATGTCCACCCCGTGAACTAGATGGCTGGCTGTAACGTCAGCAATGTCCACCCCGTGAACTAGATGGCTGGCTGTAACGTCAGCAATGTCCACCCCGTGAACTAGATGGCTGGCTGTAACGTCAGCAATGTCCACCCCGTGAACTAGATGGCTGGCTGTAACGTCAGCAATGTCCACCCCGTGAACTAGATGGCTGGCTGTAACGCCCAGCAATGTCCACCCCGTGAACTAGATGGCTGGCTGTAACGTCAGCAATGTCCACCCCGTGAACTAGATGGCTGGCTGTAACGTCAGCAATGTCCACCCCGTGAACTAGATGGCAGGCTGTAACGTCAGCAATGTCCACCCCGTGAACTAGATGGCTGGCTGTAACGTCAGCAATGTCCACCCCGTGAACTAGATGGCTGGCTGTAGCGTCTTGTCATGCGGTGTCTTTCATACTGAAGGTCAGTGGATTACCCCTTGAAACGTAGACTCCAGGGACATGCACAGAGAGCACATGGAGAAGAGGTGACGCTGGCATGTGCCTGAAACTCTGGCGCTCACTGACAACACGCTGGTGCCGGTGGGTTCTGGCTACAGGCATTGTCAGACGGACACCTGTGCTCCTCCGCTCCAGTGACAGACGATGTTCGGAAATCTGCAAGGGAGGTAATCAGTTTCAGAGCTCGCGTTCAGCGAAAGCGTCCCCGCCGTGTTCATCGACAGACGCCGCTGGTAGGCACGCCCCAATCAGTTTAGCTCCATCAGTGAGCTGAACAGTTCCAGTCAACGAGAGAAAATGCCAGAGCAATGGTCAGAAAATGCCAAAGCAATGGTCAGAAACGAGCGCCTGTGGTACCGTAAGGCACACAGTCCCTCTAAGCCCTGATCGTTAATGATCGTCCCTGATCGTTAATGATCGTTAATGATCGTCCCTGATCGTTAATGATCGTCCCTGATCTTTAATGATCGTTAATGATCGTCCCTGATCGTTAATGATCGTCCCTGATCGTTAATGATCGTCCCTGATCGTTAATGATCATCCCTGATCGTTAATGACCGTCCCTGATCCGTCCCTGATCGTTAATGATCGTCCCTGATCGTTAATGATCGTCCCTGATCGTTAATGATCGTCCCTGACCGTTAATCTGGCCTACGCTTCAAATCTAACAGATGACTGTCTAGATCTATTTGTTTGACCCATAAACTGAGAAAAAACTAACTCTCATTTGGCATGGAAAGACAAGCGTTATCTTCCCCTGATCTTTTTTCAGAACAGGTCTGTTTGCACTGGCCCAAAGAGGCAGGGAGAAGGGAGAGGCAGAACAGGTCTGTTTGCACTGGCCCAAAGAGGCAGGGAAAGGGAGAGGCAGAAACAGGTCTGTTTGCACTGGCCCAAAGAGGCAGGAGAAGGGAGAGGCAGAACAGGTCTGTTTGCACTGGCCCAAAGAGGCAGGGAGAAGGGAGAGGCAGAACAGGTCTGTTTGCACTGGCCCAAAGAGGCAGGGAGAAGGGAGAGGCAGAACAGGTCTGTTTGCACGGGCCCAAAGAGGCAGGGAGAAGGGAGAGGCAGAACAGGTCTGTTTGCACTGGCCCAAAGAGGCAGGGAGAAGGGAGAGGCAGAACAGGTCTGTTTGCACTGGCCCAAAGAGGCAGGGAGAAGGGAGAGGCAGAACAGGTCTGTTTGCACTGGCCCAAAGAGGCAGGGAGAAGGGAGAGGCAGAACAGGTCTGTTTGCACTGGCCCAAAGAGGCAGGGAGAAGGGAGAGGCAGAACAGGTCTGTTTGCACTGGCCCAAAGAGGCAGGGAGAAGGGAGAGGCAGAACAGGTCTGTTTGCACTGGCCCAAAGAGGCAGGGAGAAGGGAGAGGCAGAACAGGTCTGTTTGCACTGGCCCAAAGAGGCAGGGAGAAGGGAAGGCAGAACAGGTCTGTTTGCACTGGCCCAAAGAGGCAGGGAGAAGGGAGAGGCAGAACAGGTCTGTTTGCACTGGCCCAAAGAGGCAGGGAGAAGGGAGAGGCAGAACAGGTCTGTTTGCACTGGCCCAAGAGGCAGGGAGAAGGGAGAGGCAGAACAGGTCTGTTTGCACTGGCCCAAAGAGGCAGGGAGAAGGGAGAGGCAGAACAGGTCTGTTTTGCACTGGCCCAAAGAGGCAGGGAGAAGGGAGAGGCAGAACAGGTCTGTTTGCACTGGCCCAAGAGGCAGGGAGAAGGGAGAGGCAGAACAGGTCTGTTGCACTGGCCCAAAGAGGCAGGGAGAAGGGAGAGGCAGAACAGGTCTGTTTGCACTGGCCCAAAGAGGCAGGGAGAAGGGAGAGGCAGAACAGGTCTGTTTGCACTGGCCCAAAGAGGCAGGGAGAAGGGAGAGGCAGACAGGTCTGTTTGCACTGGCCCAAAGAGGCAGGGAAAAGGGGAGAGGCAGAACAGGTCTGTTTGCACTGGCCCAAAGAGGCAGGGAGAAGGGAGAGGCAGAACAGGTCTGTTTGCACTGGCCCAAAGAGGCAGGGAGAAGGGAGGGCAGAACAGGTCTGTTTGCACTGGCCCAAAGAGGCAGGGAGAAGGGAGAGGCAGAACAGGTCTGTTTGCACTGGCCCAAAGAGGCAGGAGAAGGAGAGGCAGAACAGGTCTGTTTGCACTGGCCCAAAGAGGCAGGGAGAAGGGAGAGGCAGAACAGGTCTGTTTGCACTGGCCCAAAGAGGCAGGGAGAAGGGAGAGGCAGAACAGGTCTGTTTGCACTGGCCCAAAGAGGCAGGGAGAAGGGAGAGGCAGAACAGGTCTGTTTGAAACTGGCCCAAAGAGGCAGGGAGAAGGGAGGGGCAGAACAGGTCTGTTTGCACTGGCCCAAAGAGGCAGGGAGAAGGGAGAGGCAGAACAGGTCTGTTTGCACTGGCCCAAAGAGGCAGGGAGAAGGGAGAGGCAGAACAGGTCTGTTTGCACTGGCCCAAGAGGCAGGAGAAGGAGAGGCAGAACAGGTCTGTTTGCACTGGCCCAAAGAGGCAGGGAGAAGGGAGAGGCAGAACAGGTCTGTTTGCACTGGCCCAAAGAGGCAGGGAGAAGGGAGAGGCAGAACAGGTCTGTTTGCACTGGCCCAAAGAGGCAGGGAGAAGGGAGAGGCAGAACAGGTCTGTTTGCACTGGCCCAAAGAGGCAGGGAGAAGGGAGAGGCAGAACAGGTCTGTTTGCACTGGCCCAAAGAGGCAGGGAGAAGGGAGAGGCAGAACAGGTCTGTTTGCATGGCCCAAAGAGGCAGGGAGAAGGGAGAGGCAGAACAGGTCTGTTTGCACTGGCCCAAAGAGGCAGGGAGAAGGGAGAGGCAGAACGGGTCTGTTTGCACTGGCCCAAAGAGGCAGGGAGAAGGGAGAGGCAGAACAGGTCTGTTTGCACTGGCCCAAAGAGGCAGGGAGAAGGGAGAGGCAGAACAGGTCTGTTTGCACTGGCCAAAGAGGCAGGGAGAAGGGAGAGGCAGAACAGGTCTGTTTTGCACTGGCCCAAAGAGGCAGGGAGAAGGGAGAGGCAGAACAGGTCTGTTTGCACTGGCCCAAAGAGGCAGGGAGAAGGGAGAGGCAGAACAGGTCTGTTTGCACTGGCCCAAAGAGGCAGGGAGAAGGGAGAGGCAGAACAGGTCTGTTTGCACTGGCCCAAAGAGGCAGGAGAAGGGAGAGGCAGAACAGGTCTGTTTGCACTGGCCCAAAGAGGCAGGGAGAAGGGAGAGGCAGAACAGGTCGTTTGCACGGGCCCCAAAGAGGCAGGGAGAAGGGAGAGGCAGAACAGGTCTGTTTGCACTGGCCCAAAGAGGCAGGGAGAAGGGAGAGGCAGAACAGGTCTGTTTGCACGGGCCCAAAGAGGCAGGGAGAAGGGAGAGGCAGAACAGGTCTGTTTGCACTGGCCCAAAAGAGGCAGGGAGAAGGAGAGGCAGAACAGGTCTGTTTCCCACTGGCCCAAAGAGGCAGGAGAGGAAGGAAGGAAGGGGCTGTATTACACCACTGTCCCCATTACCTGTATCTAAGGTCAGTAACTGTCCCCATTACCTGTATCTAAGGTCAGTAGGCTGTCCCCATTACCTGTATCTAAGGTCAGTAGACTGTCCCCATTCCCTGTATCTAAGGTCAGTAGACTGTCCCCATTACCTGTATCTAAGGTCAGTAGACTGTCCCCATTACCTGTATCTAAGGTCAGTAGACTGTCCCCATTACCTGTATCTAAGGTCAGTAGACTGTCCCCATTACCTGTATCTAAGGTCAGTAGACTGTCCCCATTACCTGTATCTAAGGTCAGTAGACTGTCCCCATTACCTGTATCTAAGGTCAGTAGACTGTCCCCATTACCTGTATCTAAGGTCAGTAGACTGTCCCCATTACCTGTATCTAAGGTCAGTAGACTGTCCCCATTACCTGTATCTAAGGTCAGTAGACTGCCCCCATTACCTGTATCTAAGGTCAGTAGACTGTCCCCATTACCTGTATCTAAGGTCAGTAGACTGTCCCCATTACTGTATCTAAGGTCAGTAGACTGTCCCCATTACCTGTATCTAAGGTCAGTAGACTGTCCCATTACCTGTATCTAAGGTCAGTAGACTGTCCCCATTACCTGTATCTAAGGTCAGTAGACTGTCCCCATTACCTGTATCTAAGGTCAGTAGACTGTCCCCATTACCTGTATCTAAGGTCAGTAGACTGTCCCCCATTACCTGTATCTAAGGTCAGTAGACTGTCCCCATTACCTGTATCTAAGGTCAGTAGACTGTCCCCATTACCTGTATCTAAGGTCAGTAGACTGTCCCCATTACCTGTATCTAAGGTCAGTAGACTGTCCCCATTACCTGTATCTAAGGTCAGTAGACTGTCCCCATTACCTGTATCTAAGGTCAGTAGCCCTGAAACATATAATTTCCCCCCCCCCCCCCCCCCCCCCCCCCCCCCCCCCAGGATTTTGGTTTTGTTTTTACTTTGTTTGGTTTCTGAACACCATTCTGACTTACACAGTTCCAAACAGGCCAAGGTTTTTTCTCTCTCTCTCTCTCCCCCTCTCTTCTCTCTCTCTCTCTCTCTCTCTCTCTCTCTCTCTCTCTCTCTCTCTCTCTCTCTCTTTGTGTGTGTTTGCATCTCTCTCTCTCTCACTTTCTCTCTCTCTCTCTCTCTCTTCTCTCTCTCTCTCTCTCTCTCTCTCTCTTCTCTCTCTCTCTCTTCTCTGTGTCTTTGTCTCTCTCTGTCTCTCTATGTCTGTGTGTCTCTGTTTCTCTGTCTGTCTGTCTCTCTTTCTCTCCTTCACACACACACACACACACACACACACAACACACACACACACACACACACACACACACACACACACACACACACACACACACACACACACCACCACACACAGAATCCAAATCAGCAGCGGTGAACGACCGATAGAGTCCAGCTAATGTCCGTTCCTATTAACCTCTCTCTTTCACGCACAGCATTTTTAGTGTAGCATCATTGTGATCCTCAGACTGCCGTAGTGCTGGAACCAGTGCCAGTCTGGAACCAGTGCCAGTCTGGAAACAGGCCAGAAAAAAATCTGGTTCACACAGAACAAAGAAAGAAGAAAAACAGCGTCATCGTGCAGATGTTTGTACAAAAGCAGTGTTGTATTCTGACGAAAATTACATCATCCTGAACAAATCATGGTTCAACAACATTTTTACCACGCAGACGGTAGGATCATTACTGGAAGCGAGTCAGCCTGGAACAATATTATTTAGACCTATTTCAGCCGAGCAGGCGAAGTTTGCGTTGCTAAATGTCACCAGGAAATGTATAGGACACAACACACAGTTCAGCTGTGGCATTGGTTTTCACTTAGAAAGCGGTCAGCTGGAAGCGAGGTGAGAGGGGGAATAGAGAGTGGAGAGAGCCGAACCTTAAAGTTCCTGTTGTGAGAACAAGGGCAAGAAGGGACTGCCAATGGCAACGTACCGCCGGCATGGGTCAATGCACGGGGACAGGGGAGGGAGGAAGTGAGCTACACACAACAGCTTTGTCCTCCTCTCCTGGGAGAAAACAGGATTGTGGGAACCTGTATTGAGAGAACGACAATAACACTGCATTCACTTGGAGTCTTGAAACAGCGCCATTCTGCGGACAAAACGTTTCTCCTGGCACCTTCATTCAGCTGTAACGGAGGGATGGTTCCCTGACTAACTTCATCTCTGTGGATTAGTAATGCATGAAGGCCAACTTTTCAACCCACAAATCAGCTTAGCGTCTGTGCTGCGGATTCTCTCATTACGAGACAGGCCTAAAACCATACTTCTTCCATTCAATACTTGCGTTTTGGGCATATGCACATATATGTACGCACAAGTGCGCGCAAGTGTGCACGCAGGAGCATGCTCATGAAAGATCTCACGCGTACACACGCATACACAGACATAAGCATATCACTCACACCACACACACACACACATACACACACACACACACACACACACACACACACACACACAACACACACACACACACACACACACACACACACACACACCACACACACACACACACCGCGCGCGCGCGCGCGCACACACACACACACACCACACACACACACTGCTTTGTTTGTTTTTGGGGAAAAAACCCTCATGTATCGGGGATCTCTACTTTTGACAGTTTTTGTTTTTT
>JAFLJL010015443.1:5000-32500 GCA_018398815.1 Conus ventricosus
GTGAATTCACCCACAACCTCAGAAACCTGACGAAGCATCCGCTCCACACAGAGTACAAACACCATTCGTACCTGAACAAAACCCAGTGGAGAACTACATACGAAACAATGATCTAGGTTGCTACTGCGTTCCTGATACTCACACCGATCAGTACGTAACTCATAACATTCCAAAGACAAATTGTGTGGAAAACACCTCGACGATCTAAATTGTCCACCCAAAAGCATCGACAGCTTTTAGTCGGTCTGGCAGAAGCCAGAAGCAGAAGCCGATAATATCATAACGCTGCGCACCCCACGGACCGTCGCGCCTATGCCAGTAAATGGTTGGTTTTAGCGGACGTATATATTATGATCCAGAGCAGAATGGCCTCACCATAATTTATGGACCTGCCACTATTAACATTCTTTTATACTTGGGTACTCCCAATTCGTATACGAACCAGGAAGTACTGTAGATGGGAACGAAGAAAAGTTGGCCCCCCCCCCCCCAAAGGGGGGGTCTTGTGTGTTATGTCCGTCCGTCCGTTCGTGGTCAAAAAAATGTGGTTCCACTCGTTTCAAGGCAAAACGTCTGGGACGTTCTTCCTGATAAACTCGTGGGTGGGTATATGTTCATTATGGGACACGGATAAGCTCGTTGTTTTCTGTTAGCAGAATAGCCTTTTCGTCCAACGGCAACGGGCTATAACGGCCCCAATCGGTTTTTCTTCTTTATGGAATTGAAAGCTGATCGTTTGGAGGGTTTATGACGTTCATTAACAGTTGACATGTAAGAAAGTTTGTTTTGGAGTGACGTCAATTAAATTATTCAAGGATAAACTGGGAGTACGTTTATATGCTTTTGAATTTTGTTTATTTAATTCTTTTTTTTTATAACTGTGTTGGAAGTCGATGAAGCTCATGTCAGTCTTATGCTCATCGATGTACATACGTCAAGCGATCAGATTGTAATATAAGGGAATGGGACTATTTAGAGAGGAACCTAATGGCGCAATGATAGGGTCGCGAGTGAGACGCTAGGGCCCTGAGAAGTCACGTCAGTAAAGGGATTCGCTTATGGTTTTTATGCGATTGTGAATTATCTTCATCAGGAGAAGTCCTTATAATACATGTGATATGTTTGATGTGGTGGGCGTGCGTGGCGTGCGTGCGTGAGTGCATGCGTGGGTGCGTGCGTGCGCGGTGCGTGCGTGAGTGCGTAAGCAACCCGCGTTCGCGCGCGCGAGCGCGCTCGCGCGTGTGTGTGTGTGTGTGTGGTGTGTGTGTAGTGGGTGTGTGTGTGTGTGTGTGTGTTGCGCGCGCGTTGCGTGCGTTGTGTGTGTGTGCGACTGTGTGTGTGAGTGGTGTGTGTGCGTGTGTGTGCGTGTCGTGTGGGTTGATATGTGTGTGTAGTGTGTGTGTGTGTGTGTGTGTGTGTGTGTGTGTGTGTGTGTGTGTGTGTGTGGTGTGTGTGTGTGTAGTGTGTGTGTGTCATTGTTCATTATTCTTGATCAGTTATCAGTTTAAGGTTAATTTATGGCTCACATTTATGCATTACTGAAATCGCCACAAATGAATTTTGCCCCTAGCAACTTAGTGGTAAAAATCTAACTCTGTGTAAATCCGCTGGCTGGCCAGAGCCCGGTCACTTTTGTAGTCGTGCGACTTGAGAATGGATCCGGGCTTTGGTTTTAACCAATCTCCATCTTCATCACCAGTCCCAACCTCTACCATCAACACTTTTATGAAACCCCTACAACAGGCAGAGGAGAGAGAGAGGAGAGAGAGAGAGAGGCAGAAGAGAGAGAGAGAATGACGTCATGGAGGCTTGAGGAATCGAGGGAGTGAGAGACAACATGACACGACGACCTGACAGACATACACACATAATATAGACATACTGAAAGAAAGTCTAAGGAGACTGACAGAGACAGACAGAGACCGAGACTGTGCAGGACAACTGACAGTAAAGCAACAAAGAAACCCGGTCTGTGTCAAGTCACACACTAAACACATCACTCGCAACAACACATCACAACACTACACACACACACACACACACATAAAACACAAAACACTATTCTCAATATCAACACACACAAACACACACACACAACACACACCAAACACATACACACAATACACACCACACCACACTACAAACACACACACTCTCAACACAAAAACCACACAAACACACGAGCGGTGCGCGCGCTCACCCCGCGAACGAACGCTCGCACTCACGCCTCGGCTCGCTCGCCACGCACACACGCCACGCACTCCAAGCAACGCACGCACGCACCCACGCACTACGCACGCACGCTCGCACGCCACGATCAATAAACAACACACACTAACTTACAAACACCACTCACACAAGCATGAACTCACGCACACACACACACTCAACAAAACACAAAAACACACTCGCAGCGCCCGCCAGCGCCCCGCGCGTGGCTGGTAGACATTCAGAGACCAAAGACGGCTTATGTCATGACGAGACAAGAAGAACAATCACCATAATTTCATATGGCCCAGCAATGGTCTCTCCTGATTACTGTATTACTTATATCTGTTCTCTCTGTCTATTACCAAACCCCTCCCTCCCCCCACCTCTTTTCTTGTTCATTTTTCCCCTGTCTCTCTGTCTCTCTCTGTCTCTATGTACTCTCTCATCTCTTCTGTCTCTCTCTCTCTATCTCTCTCCCTAATCACTCTCTTATATCTACACCTCCTCTCTAAACTCCACTCACCCACCCCCCTCCTGATGAGTCAATGGTCTGAAAACATGGACGAATTTTAAAACATTCGTTTTCGTATTCGTCATTGGTGTTTCCACCATCACTCGCTAAACACATATTACACACGAATGTCCCAAACTGTCGATGACAAGTTGGTTTGGACCTCCTTCCGAATGATTGGTGTTTTTGATAGATATAATGAACTGTCATGTCCATTTACATGAAAACCTGTCTGGGCCCCAACGGTGAGGTGGAACCTGACTTCCAATACACACACAGCCTTCGGCTGTTGAGAAATATTTTATTGTTCACCAGGTAACAATAGTGGACCGATATAACGGTGGACAAGATTTGCTGTGCCGTCGCCAAAGCGAATCTAATGATAAGTCAGTGATATGTCATTTGTTGATTTTTTGGCCTCTGCTCTGACTAAAGTCAAAGTGACTAACACTATTTGTTGTTCTATTGCCCTGCTATGCTATAGTAATTGTCGATTTTCATGTGTTGTTTATGCGACTCGTGATCTATGTATTAGTCGCTATATATCATTAAGCCTGAGTGGTATATGCACCCTTCCTTCCAACCTCCCACGTCCCCACACCCCCCCCTCATTTTGATGTCATCAACGTCTTTACTATGCTTATGAAGTGAACGTTTACTGCTTTCATAGAAGAATAAAAACCGTAGGTCAAGTAACGGTTATGGCGAATATGACTCGTTTGCAAAGTGAGGCGACTGCTGGCGTAATTATAAAACAAATCAGCTCCAGCATGTAAAACGTTAGCAAACGAATCACTAAGCAAATTCCACGAAAGTCGTTTCGACCTCTTATCCGTATTCTTCAGGCAAGAACCCACCCCCCCCTCAGGACAATCGATACCTGTCATGAGCAAATTTTTCCAAATATCTTTATTACCACAACTTCGGCGCCACAAGTGGGCGTTGGATGGAGAACTGAATTGGATTAAGAAAAGGTGATTAGCTCGTGCACTTTTCACGCTTGTCCTGGTTTGGTGTGTCTTGACATGACGATGACACTAGAGGTTTCGAATCGCTGTCGTGTTTTGCGCCTTGTGATTTTTTGTTATCGTTTTCAAGGCGGCGGAGCTTTAGACTATTACTTTTTTTTCAATATGAATTATTGACCTGTTTCTAGTGGGCGTTTTGTCATAGTCATGTACTATGGATGAAATACTGGTTTGTTGGTGTGTTTGTTCGTAGTCATCTTTTGAGTTTATGTTCAACATCTCTTCATGAGGAAAGAAAAAAAATGCCACAGGCCACAATGAAAATTACTACCGCATATCGAATTTGTCTTCCGCTCTGTCTCTGTTTTCGTTTGAATTATGTCTCTCTCTGACAGAAAGACAAGAGACAGACAGGAGGAGGAACTCAAAGTGACAGGGATTGGAAGAAGAAGAAGATAAGAAGAAGAATGATAGAAGAAGTAGAAGTAGTTGAAGGAAGAGAAGAAGACAGAACGCAGAAGAAGAAGAAGAAGTACAAGTAGAAGAAGAAGAAGAGATGATGAGAGAGTCGAGACGAGAAGGAAGTAGGAGTCAGAGTGAGATTGTGGGGAGTGATGTGATTGTGAGTCGAGAGTGAGGCACAGTATGATGAGGTGGGGTCAATAGGCACATCGACGAACCGGGGGGGACGGGGGGGGAGGGTGAGGGGTTGTCAAAGGCGTCTAAGCGTGGTTCTACCCCAAAACAAGGTTATCAATGGGGGATGTAGTCAATGGTGCTAAGGTTGGGGCGGCCTATGTCCATTGTTGTTAGGTTAGTGGGGGTGTGCAGAGAGAGAGTGACCGAGACGTGTTGGAGGTGTGTGAGTCGCAGACGAGTGAAGCAGTGAGTCGAAGAAGAGAGAGAGTGAGGAGGAGAGAGTAGAGAGAGTCGACGAGACGAGTGAGAGATGACGAGAGAGAGAGTAGGAGTGAGAGAAGAAGAGAGAGAAGGTTTTAATGTGGATGTCGATCTTGGAGCTTAGGTGGGTGCGGCCTATGTCAATGAGGTAGGTTAGGAGTGGTGAGGCGTGTGAGAGGGAGAGTGGGCGAGACGAGTGGAGAGAGAGAGAGACCGAGGGACTGCGAGTGGTAGAGACTTCGACCGACGAGAGAGTCTAGAGAGTGAGTGCAGTAGTAGGGGGGGGCGAAGAGAGAAGGTTTTTATGTGGATGACGTCAAATGGAGCTATAGGTTGGAGCGGCCACACTATCACCATGATTGTAGGTGCGAGGGGAGTGTGCAGGGCAGAGAGAGAGTGAGAGAGAGAGAGAGAGTTGGTCCACGTGTGAAGTCACCTAGTTGAGAGTCGTCGTGAGAGTGGTGGAGAGAGTGAGTAGAGAAGGGCGGGGGTGAGCTGAACGGTTATTATGTGGACTCTGTCGCTCAATGGGTGACTTGGGTTTGGCGAGGCTTATCTCACATGATGGAGGTGCGAGGGCCGCGGACGTGTGAGGGTGTGAGAGAGCTGATAGTGACGTCTGACGGGAGAAGTGAGAGAGAGGCCGAGACGTCTGCTCCCCGCAGAGCTCCTCTTCGCAGAGTAGAGAGAGAGAGAGAGAGAGAGAGGAAGGGGGGAGGCGCTGACGAGAAGGTTTTTATGCCTGGATGTCGTCAATGGAGCTATGGTGTGGCGCGGCTTCTCCACCAATGATGTCAGTCGTGCGAGGGGGTACGTGAGAGGGTGAGTGGAGAGAGAGTGTCGAGAGAGAGCGTGGGTGAGCCCAGTGTTCCAGAGAGAGACCAGCGTGAGTTGGAGGAGAGCAGAGAGGGGTAGAGTAGACTGGGAGCGAGAGAGAGATGAGAGAGTGACGTGTGAGAGAGAGTGAGAATGTGAAGAGAGTGAGGGAATGGGATTCGGTTTTATTGTGGTTGTTCGTCAATGGAGCTAAGGTTGGAGTGGCCTCTGTCATGTTGTAGGTTCGAGGGGATAAAGAAGGACCGTGACTGTGTGAGGACATGTGAGAGAGTTGTGAGAGGACAGAACATCGTGAGAGCGAGAGAGAGAGAGAGTAGAGAGAGGAGAACTGAGACAGAGAGAGAGAGAAGTACGAGAGTGGAAATCGGGAGAAGGTTTTTCTTGTGGATGTTGTAATTGGAGCTGACGTTGGAGCAGGCACATCTGTACATGATGTAGGTTCGTGGGTCAAGAGCGTGAGGTGTGAGGAGAGTCGTGTCCCCTGTCCCAGAGAATCGAGACCGTGAGAGAGAGAGTCGAGACGTGACGAGCCGTGCCTAGACCGAGAGAGGCTCCTGAGAGTGACGAGAGAGAGAGGGGGAAAGCGAGAAGGTTATAATGTGGATGTCAGTCAATGGAGCTTAATGGTTGGAGCCGGCCTATGTCTCATGTTGTTGGTTCAGTGGGTTTTAGACGGCGTGGGAGAGAGAGAGAGTGAGTGAGTGAGTCGCGAGAGTGAGATGTCCCGAAAGTGTGTGAGACGCAGAGTGAGAGAGAGAGAGAGGGATGAGAGGAGAGAGAGAGCCGGGATACCTGAGAGCCCCGTGAGCAGAGTGAGAAGTGACGGAGTGGGTGAGACGGTGATGGAGAGTAGAACCGCCGCTCCGTGTCTGACCCACAAGACGATGAGACGAGTGACTGAGTGTGCGTGCACCGAGAGAGAGAGAGTCGGAGAGTAGGTTATCATGTGGATGTCGTCATTGGAGCTAGGTGGAGTCTTATTTGGGCGGGACATAATGTACAATGAGGTAGGTTCGAGGGGAGAGAGAGAGACGACGAAGAGTGAGAGAGAGACCGGCCTGAGACGTGTGAGAGACGTGAGAGACGAGAGAGGGAGAGGAACGAGAGAGTCCCGAGAGAGAGAGAGAGAGGAGAATGAGTGTGAGAGAGGGCGAATGCAACGAGAAGGTTTATCTGGTGGATGTCGTTACTAATGCGAGTAAGGTTTGGAGTGGAACTATGTCCATGATGTAGGTTCCGAGGGGATATTAGAAGGTGACGTCGACGGAGACTGTCTGGTTACCGAGCTGAGTCCGTCCGTGAGGAGCGTGGTCGAGGCTCCCGCGTACGTGTGAGTGATCGTGTGAGAGAGTCAGTGACAGAGTGATGAAGTGAGTGGTGAGAGAGGGTTAGTCCACGTGAGTTGGTTTGCTTGCTGGTGGGTTGGCATTGGTGTGAAGTTGGAGCAGGCCATATGTCCTTGAGGTTGGTTCGTGGGGTGTGTGTCGTCGTGACCTCCCAGTACCAGGCGTACGTGGAGTACCGAGTCTCCCGCTGTGCGGTCGTGTCGTCCGAGACTTGACGTCCGGATCGTGTCCCGTCCGCTCGTGCGAGAGCACGTCCGAGACCCGAGTGAGTGAGAACGTGAGAGATTGAGTGACGCAGGTGCCACCAGCGAGAGAGATGAGAGATGCTCCCCCCCCCCCAAACCGACCCGACCGGGGTCGGACGTGAGGTGACGACGTGGTAAGGGGTCGATGGTTTTCATGTGTTGGTCGTACAATGGAAGCTCATCAGGTTGGCGCGGCCGAATATGGTAAATGATGTGCAGGTCTCGAGGGGAGAGGACGGGAGGAGTGACAGTCGAGTCGAAAGTGTCGTGTCATACCTCCCGTCGTCCCAGAGTCCTCCACTGAATGTGAGGTGTGAGTCGAGGTGTCTCGAACGTGTCGTGTAGTAGAGTCCGCCCACCGTGCAAGAGACAGTGTCCCCCTTCCGTGTGTGAGTGTCGTCGTCCCACCAATGGTGCTCGCCGGTGCTGTACGGGGCGACTACCTCCGTGAGAGAGTGTAGACACGAGAGAACGAGTGAGTACGACCAGAGAGCCCGATAAAAGAATGAGACCGAGAGACGAGAGAGAGAGAGAAGGTTTTATGTGGATGTCGTCAATGGACGACACACCCCCCCCCCCCCCCCCCCCCCCCCCCCCCCCCCCCCCCCCCCCCCCCCCCCCCCCCCCCCCCCCCCCCCCCCCCCCATCCCCCCATTTGGCAGTGGCCTCTGTCCATGTTGTAGGTTCGGGGGTAGTGTGAGGGTATCCTGATGAGTGTGGGGACAGAGTACGAGAGAGTGAGAGAGTGTGAACGAGAGAGAGAAGATTGTAAGATATGTGATGTGCTACGTCGTGAGTGGTGAGAGAGAGTCGAGAGTTCAGAATGGAGACGTCGAGTCTCTGTCACGACTGAGACGACAGTGAGACGATCGACGGAGGGGCGGGGTACAGAGCAAGGCTTTTCATGTGGAAGAGATGTAGTCATAATGGACGACTCAAGTTTGGCGCGGCCATATGATACATGATGTAGATTAGTGGGGGGGCGCGGGAGAGCAGAGAGAGAGACCTGAGTGCGAGAAGAACGTGAGAGAAAACGAAGGTCGTCCAGCAGGAGAGAAGTGTGCGTAGAGTGCTTTCACGGTACACGATACTCCAGCGAGATGCAGCAGTGTGGTCGTCCCCAACGTGCCACCCCTACCTGGATCCCAGCCACGCGGAACCTCGACGAAGAGAGAGAGAGAGAGATCCCGAGAGAAGGTTTTCATGTGGTTGTAGTCATTTGGCCTTGAGCTAAGGTCTAGCGCGGCATATGTAATTGATGTAGGTTCGAGGGCGCAGGACCGTGTGAGTGGAGAGTGACGAGAGAGAGAGACGTCCCGCCGAACCCCGTCGCTCTCCTAGCCCCGACGCCAAAGTGATCGACCGAGCAGCAGATCCCTGATGTCGTGAAGTCCCCCGGGTAGTCGAGGATCGAGTCCGACGACCTCCGTGTGTGTTACGAGACCCCTGCTACGACCCACACGAGTCCGAATGACCGCTGAGAGAGTCGAGAGAGAGGACCGTCGTCGAGTGATGCGTTATCATAGTGGATGATCGTTGGACGCTCGTGGTTTGTCATGCGGCCTATGTCACTTGAGTTGGTTCGATGTGAGAAGAGAGAGCGTGAGAAAAAAAAAAAAAACAAATAATACAAAAAAAAAAAAAAAAAAACATAAAAAAAATAAAAAACAAAATTGGGGAAAAAAAAAAAAAAAAAAAAAATAAAAAAACAAAAAAAAATAAAAAAAAAAAAAAATAAAGTCACTAAAAAAAATAAAATAAAACAAAAAAAAACAAAAAGGACAAAAAAAAAAAAGCGGGCATATATAAGAGAAATGTCAGACTGGTCCCGAGTGCAGACCCTTCGTGTGATACCGTGCTGTGAGGAGTCCCAGGTGAGACCGACGAGAGTGAGAGGACGAGACTGAGACGAGGGCGGGGGCGAGGGGGCGGTGAAGAGAAGGTTATACTGCAGGTATGTCAGTTGGCGCTCGTCGGTTGGTCGCGGCCTCTGTCCATGATGTAGGTGAGATCGGACGACGACCGAGTGTGACCGAGTGCGAGACGACCGGAGAGAGTGTCGAACGTCGATGAGTGAGAGGAGGAGAGAGAGCATACGAGAGAGAGGAGACGAGTCAGAGACGAGACTGAGTGAGTGAGGGAGAGAAAGAGAGTAGAGAACAGAGAGTGATGAGAGTGAGGGAGGGAGGGGAAGTGAGCTAAGGTTATTCTGCGGTGGGTCAGTTGGCCGATGAGGTTGGCGTGGCATCTGTACATGATGACAGGTTTAGTGGTAAAGTAGTCGAGAGAGAAGGTGAGTGATGTCGGTCCGAGAGTGAGTGTAGTCGTAACCCGACGAACCCCTACATGAGGTCACGAGAGTCTGAGTGAGAGCACGAGAGAGAGAGAGAGGAAGGGGCGGAGAGCGTAGAAGAGGTAGGTTATCCCTGTGCACCACGGCTGCCCTCCCAATTGGCCCTGTTGTTGTCATGGCCACTCAATGTGGCTTGCTATTGGATACGAGACTCCGTGATACAGTAGAGTTAGTGAACGGGGGGCCGCCTGGCGCGGGGGGAGAGAGACAGACGAAATTTGAATGAGTGAAGACCGACGTCGAAGTGAGACCAGACGGACGAGTGAGAGAGAGTGTGGACACGCAGAGAGAGGACAGAGACAAGAGGCCCAGACAGTCAGATTGGCAGACGAGTGAGGAGATCGCAGGAGACAGGATAGACAGACAGACGAACAGGGATGAATGATGAACAAGATTTATGAGAGACAGAAGACCATAGAGAGTGAACAGGACCCCCAGTGACCCCGAAGTGAAAGACAAGAAAGAAAGAGAAGAGAGAGTGAAGAAGATGTGGTCCCGACGAGACTGAGCCCCAAGTATATGGAACCGTACGAGTAGCTAGAGGTCAGATCGTCGGCTGAGACCATGTCGAGTCCACACCTGTCGGTACCGGAGATGGTCAGAGACGAGAAGGTTTTCATGTGGTTGTCGTCAATGAGCTAACGGTTTGGACCGTGGAATATGGCAATGATGTAGGTTTCCGTAGGGAGAGAGACGTCGGAGGATGAGAGTTCGCAGTGTGAGACGTAATGAGTGAGTGTCCACCCAAGTCGTAGAATGTCACCGTATAGCACCGACCACCACTCACCCCCGTACGACGACAGGAAGAGACCGAGAGGGGATGAGAGACGACATCGGTGACGTCAACCCACCCGTGAGACGAGAGGAGAGAAGACGAGAGTAGAGGCGGGCGACCCAGAACGAGGATGGTTTTACCTGTCGGATGTAGTTGGCCGTGAGGTTTGATCTCACGGACTCTGTACCAGGATGTAGTTCGATGAGAGACGAGAGGAAGACCCGTAGTAGGACCCCTCCACCACCCAAGGTGTGAGTGTTGTTCCGAGAGACGGGTGCACGAGTCGGAGGAGAAGGTAGATGAAGATTCCACGCCATGCCTAGTCACCACCACAAACGAGTCACTCGTTCGAGAGACCCGACGAGTAGACGAGAGAGGAGTGAGTGAGAGGGGGAGAGGTAGGAGTCGAGAAGGTTTTCCTGCGGATGTCGATGGCGCTGAGGTCTGAACGCAGGCATATTGTCACATGATGTTGGTTCGAGGAGAGTGAGGAGAGGAAAGAGAGTGTGACGACGAGTGTCGAAGAGTAGAGAACAGAGAGTCCGACGGACCTTCCCGGCGCCCACCCCCCGTCCGAGTGGAAATCAGACGAGAGCCCGAGACGAGCAGAGGATAGTGAGGACGTGGGCTGGGCGGGGGGGGAGGGACTATTGAGAAGCGTTATCCTGCGGTTGTTGTGGCGATCTGAGGTTGGAAGGAGGCCTCTGTCCTTGTTGTAGGTTCGCAGGTCGTCCGTCTGTGTAGTGAGACGTAGGTTTATATACGAGGGTTAGGACCCGTTCGTGGTGTGTCTTCCGTAGTCTGTCACAGGTCCGGCAAAGGGCACGTCGGTCGGCGCCGAGTGTGTGAACGTGCTCGACGCGAAGACGAAGATAGTAATGGAGTACGTGACCTCCCGAGTGGAGGGAGAACAGAACTCGAGACGAGGGACGAGTGTAAAGTCCTTGAGTGAGAGGGATTGTGGGAACGTGTGTAGGGTTATTTGAGTGATGTCGATGGCGATGAAGGTTGGCGTGGGCCTCTGTCAATTGATGTAGGTTCGTGGGACCCAAGACGAGCAGTGAGATGAGACGAGAGAGAGTGTTGGGGGTGAGGATGGTGTCGAGTGAAGGTTCATCCTAAGTGGATGTCACTGGCCATGATGATTGTAATGGCCTCTGTGCAGGCTCTAGGCTCGTAGAAACTAGTGAAAAGTTAGAGTAGTGAGGGTGTGGGGGGGTGGGGCGTGAGTGAGAAAGCAAAGAAAAGGGAAACTCTGCAGAGAGAAAGATCTGGTAGAGAGACGAGTGAGAGTGAACGTGTGGACCCGACCCCGAGAATAAGGCATCGGAGAGAGTCGAGTGTGACAGAGACAGTCGATGGAAAGACGAGAGGAGACAGGAGAAGGAAAAGAGGACAGACAACCCCCCTGATGGCAGACGGAGAGAGACAGACAGACAGACTGACGAACGGCGCTGAACAGATGAACAAAGATTATGAGAGACAGAGTCATAGAGTGAGACAGGGTCTTGAGAGAGAATGAAAGAAAGCGAGTGAGTGAGAGAGAGAGAGAGAGAAGAGAGTGAGCTCAGACGAGGAGAGAGAGATTGAGGAGATTAGTGGGACAAACACACAACACAAACACACACACACAACACACACACACACCCACTCACTCAACACAACACAAAAACGCACACACCTCACACACACAAACAAGCAGATAACTGGTTTAGACAGGCAGACAGTCAGACAGTGTGCACAATGGTAGACGAAACAGTCTGGCGACAACAGGCAGACAGACATGAGAGTTGATGTATGTGTACGTGTACTAACTTTTCTCCTGTAAATTCTAGATCCTCTTCAGTTTCTGATTTTGTGGACTGAATACAGAAATTAAAAACGAGCTCTGTAGTTATTGTCAATGTTACGTATGTCTCTGGGGTTCTCATTATCAAAAACTGATTTGATTGGTCGGTTGACTCTCTCTTTTCTTCTCTCTCTTCTCTCTCTCTCCTATCATCCTCTCTCTCTCTCTCTACTCTCTCTCTCTCTCTCTCTCTCTCTCCTCTCTCTCTCTCTCTCTCCTCTCTCTCTCTCTCATATTCTTATTCTGCTTCTTCTTCTTCGTTTTTTTTTTCTCCTCCATACTCACTCACATCGTCCTTCTGCTCCTTGTTCCTTTTATTGTTGTTGTTGTTTGTGGTTGTTGGTTGTTGTTGTTGTTGTTGTTGTTGGTGTTGTTGTTGTTGTTGTTCTTCTTCTTTTCTTCTTCTTCTTCTTCTTCTTATTTCTCTTCTTCTTCTTCTTCATTCTAGTGTATATTTAGGAGGACGCACGCGTGCGCGCTGGTTGTGCGTGCGTGCGCGCGCCACATGTGTGTGTGTGTGGTAGTGTGTGTGTGTGTGTGTGATGTTGTGTGGGTGTGTGTGTGTTGTGTGTGTGTGTGGTGTGTGTGTGTGTGGTGTCCGTGGGAGCGCGCTTCCGCACGTGTCGGCGTTGTGTGGTGTGGTGTGTGTGTGTGTGTGTGTGTGTGTGTGTGATGTGTGTGTGTGTGATTCCACCTGTAGGTGGGATTTCCACTGGCCATTAGTTCTGATCCTTCATTTTCAGCCTTTTGTGCATATAATCAGGCAAGCTGCAACAAAGCGTCAGTTCTGTCTTCATTTTCAGCCTTTTGTGATATATCATATGCTTAGCTGCAACCAAGCGTGTCTGTTTCTGTCTTCATTTTCGCTTTTGTGCATATCTCATCAGCAAGGCTGCAACAAAGCGTCAGTTCTGTCTAATTTTTCAGCCCTTTGTGCAATTTCATCATGCACAGCTTCAACATAAGGGCGTCAGTTCTGTCTTCATTTTCAGCCTCTTTGTGTATATCTTCAGCAAGCTGCACAAAGCGTCAGTTCTGTCTTCACATTTTCAGTCTTTTGTGCATATCATCAAGCAAGTCGAAACAAGGTCAAATAAGAACTAGTGGGAGCACGCTAACGATGAAAGTAAGATAAAAAGAAAAGACACACACAAACACCACACACACACTCACACAAAAACTCACACACACACACACACACACTCACCACACAACACACATCACACACACCCACACACACACACACACTCAAACCAAACAACCATACTGTTTCTCGTATATATAGTAGCGAGTTGAATAAAAATATTCTCTCTCTCTCTCTATCTCTCTCTCTCTCTATCTCTCTCTCTTCTCTCTCTACTCTCTCTCTCTCTTCTTCTCTCTCTCTCTCCACTCTCTCTCAATGTCTCTCATCAATCTGTATCTCTCTCTCTCAATCTCTCTCTCTGGTCCCTTTTCTCTGTCTCTCCTATCTCTCTCTCTCTCTCTCTCTCTCTCTCTCTCTCTCTATCTCTCTCTCTCTCTCAACATCTCTCTCTCTCACTCCGCGAAACTAGCCATCCGTTCACTTTCTCACCCTAATCCCCTACTAATCCTGGTTCATGGTGTAAAGAAAGATGAAAAAGAGGCACAGCCACACACAACGTTTTGTCTGCGAGGGTTTCTGTATGTGATAACAGACAAACAGTTTTATGACGTTCAACGTTAAGAACGTTTTAACATTTTTAACAAAGTTCAGATGTCATTTAACTGCAAATCTTAATATTGGTAACAGAAAAACAGTAGGACATTAATTACAAAGTCTTTATGATGTTGACGCGACAGATTATGATTTATTAACAAAAGCTGCGCAATGTTTTACAAAAACACAGGGAAAAATTTTGCCCGTACATTATTACAGATCCAGTGGTCATGGAGTCATAATGGCACGCAACCTTGCAATGACAAGATGATGTTGATACATCACAGAAATGCATGCAACTACAATGTTATGTTTGTTTGTTGTTATACCTTGTTCACAAAACATGAAAGACATATAACTATAGTCTATACATCATTGACACGTATAAGATCTATTGCAAACTGCAGAGGTTTTTGCAAAGTTGACACAATTTCAGAAACAAGAACGCAGCTGAATAAAATCTGCATAATTTGTTACACTACACCACACATTTACAAGCGACTACATACTGTAAAGTCCGATGACAATACACAGAATGACAGGTGATGACTATGTTGACATCACTTTACAATTTGACCAGTGACAGAATCTTTACTGACACAATGATGGACACAACACTGAATGGCACCTAATCACAAAGTGTACTGTGAATGGCATGGATTGATACAAGTAAATCTATTCAAATCAAGAGCAAAACATATCCTAAAAAATATATAACGAAATATTTGGACACTTTTTAAATACAGAAGAAGCACGATGGCACAAACCGGAGTACAAGCAGTATCCAGTACATCAATCAATAAGTCTAACGATCACACATAGATGGACAAACATCTCCATTCATTTGATTGGTTCTACTAAAAGATATACTCTTCGTTGACCTAACATGCGACAACAAATACACACACACACACACACACAACACACAACACACACCACTCACAAACACACCACACACACACACACACACACACACACAAACCACACACACACACACACACACAACACTCTCACACAAACTCACACACACACTACACACCACACACACTCACACACACACACACACATACACCAAATAATGACCAATCATACGACTACATAATACTTCGACACGGAAGACCCTAAACATGCTATCACATATAAATGTCCTCTGCCAATGACCATATATATTACAACTACTATATGCATTCACCTCCAATGATGATTGGACCGTTACAATTTCGAATGCTTCGAATTGGCGTTGTCTGAACGATAAATATATCCGCAATGATGATATTGTACTATTGCAAATATTCACTCATTGTTGACTCAACGATACAGTTACTGATACTTCTACGCTATAATGACTGATTACACAATTACAATTTTCATCACCAATGTTTGACTACAAGATTCACAATTTAAGATACTAGATACGCTATATCGGACTACAAACACTATTTTTACAGTTACATAACGCTAGGTTGAATAAGTTTCAATTACAATGCATATTGACTAGTGTTGATTAAAATATGCTATTGCAGTAAATAACACATCGTGACCTAAAATACACTTAATGACGCAAGTAAGCTGTATGAATTTAAACATATTATTACAAATTCGCCATACAACGCTTGACTTAACTACAATTCCACAAACACAAGGAGCTGGATGATTATGCATATCATTACATATACATTAATCTATGTTGACTACAGATGTTAAAACAAATACATTTACGTCTGTGATGACTTATAAGACTATTACATTTACTTAATGCAATGCTGACCCAGACTTTACAATTACCAAATGCATAATACGCTGAGTTAAGAATCCATACGTGACAAATACAGCCACCTGTAACATGAACAAATGTGCCAACTAAACAAACAAAGCATTCAACAATGATGAAAAATAAACAAACATACTATACCAAATGTTATCATAGAATCATGGTCAAACTTACCTGTGAATATATCAACACAGAAGGATGACCATATATTCAAGGTACAGACAACTAGGGGGGGATAAAAAAAATTATCTAAATATTATAGGATCTACACCTTGATGATAATGCATAGCTTTCATATATTTTCAGCAAAATGTTGGCAATACATATATCCACAAAAACATGAAACCAATGATGCCCACACATACAGCCAACTCGATGCATACTTCACAATGAAAATTACATATATAACTTGAAGCGCCATTTACAATAATGGTACTATCATCCACACCACCTAAAGTACATCTGTATCATAAAAACCAAACCACATCGTTTTCACTATTCTATGATAACCAAGCACACACAAACACCCACACACACACACACAACACACACACAAAACACACACACACACAACAAACACTCTCAAACACACACACACAACTCACACACACAACACACACACAAACACACACGCAAGCACGCACGCACGCACGCACGCACGCACGCACGCACGCACGCACGCACGACACGCAAGGACCACACACACACACACACACACACACAAACAACACCAACTAGTAATTTAAACCTGCGATAACCATTTACACATCAACTTGTACATCAACACAATGTTAAACCAAACATACTCCCAACATGTTCCATACACAAATAATTACTCATAACGACACCCAGAAACCGATCTACACAATTGATATCTAAACAAACATCAATGTATCCTTTCACAAGATAACTAGCATACACGCCAGGTATTTCCCATACACACATGATAATCACAAACGGCAGACAACACTCACTGAAAATATCTTATGCAAGGACTCGTTTCTGATCATAGTTTGCGTTCTTCGTTTCTCAGGAGAGTCCATCTGCCGATTATCATCATCATCTCATCCTTCATCATCAACATCATCTCATCATAATCATATCATCATCATCATCATCATCATCATCTTCATCATCCTCGATCGTCGGTCGTCTGTCATTTCATCATCATCATCATCATCAATCTTTCATCATAATCATCATCACTCATTCATATCATCTTCACCGCAACACACACCAACACACACACTCACACACACCAAACACACACACACACAAACCACACACACACAACACCACAAACACACACAACACACACACCCGCGTGCGCGCGCACGCGCCGCGCGACACCACACACACACACACTCACACACACACACACACACACACCCACACACACACACACACAACACACAGCAAAAAGGACACAAGAACACATGCACTGACCAGACAGACTACAGACGACTGAACAGAGGAGACAGACAAAGAAACAGACTAGCAGGTAAAGCAGCCAAAAATAGACATTAAGAAATAGCGACAAAACTGACAAAGGCAAAGACAGACAGACTGACGACAGACAGACGCTGAGGCAGACAAAAAAAAGATTAAACAGACAGACAACAAATACAGGCTAGCGGACCAAAGAAACGGATAGGATGAGCAGTGAAGCAAACAAACGTGACACAAACGAGCTGTGGACAAAGAGACAAAGGACACAGGCAAAAGACAGACAGACAGGGACAGACAGACAGACAGGGAGGACAAAACGGATGCACAGGCAGACAAAAATGCAAGCCGGCAAAGACATACAGGACAGACAGACAGACAGACACGAAAGAAAAAAACAGACAGGACAGACACCAACTACCCGGCCAGGACAGACGATGTTGGCAGACAGAGAGACAGGAGCCTACTGGTTCTTAACATTCTGCCAGCGTCCCTTTTTCCCTTTTTCCCTACCACACAACTGGAGGTTGCTCTTCGCTGCAACCTGACACAGGACAGGACAGACAGACGGACAGACAGCATTCTGGAACCATGGTGTCTGACCTCACAACATCGCATGGCAGTCCTTTGGCCAGCAGAGTGGTCACCCATACGAGTGGTGAGGTGGTGAGGGGTCGTCAATGGGACTACGCCATTCATGCTTGCAAGAGTTGCATTTAGATCTCTCTCTCTTCTCTCTATCTCCTCTCTCTCTCTCTCTCTCTCTCTCTCTCTCTCTCTCTCTCCTCTCTTTCTCTCTCTCTCTCTCCTCTCATCTCTCTCTCTCTCTCTCTCTGCTTGTCTGTCTGTCTGTCTGTCTCTCTCTCTCCTCTCTCTCTCTCTCCTCTCTCTCTCCTCTCTCTAAATAAAATTTCATTTCGTTTCGTTTCGTCTCTCTCTCTCTTCTCTCTCTATTCTCTCTCTCTCTCTCCTCTATCATCTCTCTCTCAATCTCTCTCTCTCTCTCTCTCTCTCTCTTCTCTCTCCTCTCTCAGAGTTAACAGTGCTATCGAACTGAATGAATAAAGTGTTCGTGATTGTTCCCATTGATACTATTACAATATTGCGTTAGTCATAATGGAAGAAGAAGAAGAAGAAGAAGAAGAAGAGAAGAAGAAATAGAAGAAGGAAGAAGAGAAGGAAGAAGAAGAAGAAGAAGAAGATGAATGAAGAAGAAGAAGATGATGATGATGATGATTGATGGATGATGATGATGATGATGATGATGACGGTGATGAATGACGGTATGATGATGATGACGAGGACCCCGCGAGACGACAGACGAACGACGATGAAGAATGATGATGATGATGATGAGGAGGCAGGAGGAGGAGGAGGAGGAGGGAGGAGGAGGAGGAGGAGGAGGAGAGGAGGAGGGACGATGTTGATGGTAGTGGTGGTGGAAACAAAAAACACCCAAAACAACATCAACATTTACAACGAGAATGAACGACATAGTTTATGGTGCAAGCATTTAGGAAATAAAGGTCTTTCAAAAAGCGGTATATAAAACGAACAATCAGAATAAAAAACAAACAAATTCAACCTCTTCCAAAATCAATACCGAACATACAAACACGAAAACAATCAAACAAATGAAACATTACGGAAAGGAATTAGTCAGTGGCCAAACTCACTCGGCAATCTTCTCGTTCCTTTCCTTGACGTTTCTCCAGAGGTATGATATGGAGCTTTCTGGCGGTCTTCAGTTCAGTGCGAGCATGATGGCTTACCATCGGTGCTCGGTCTCCTTGTGTTCCAGCCTGGTTAACTGATTGTGAAGATAAAGCCATCATTACTAGCAGCAGCAACAGCAGCCAGTATCAGCAGCAGCAGCAACACCTACACTCTACACTCACACCACCACCTCAACACACACCACCACCCCATCTCATTCATCATCATAATTATCATCGGCCAGTTCACCAGCAGAGGATTCACTATATCATCATCATCATCATCTCATCATCTTCATCATCTCATCATCATCATCATTAATCATCATCATCGGCAGTTAAACCAGAAGAAGGATTCATCATCATCATCAATCATATCATCATCATCATCATCATCATCATCAATCTTCTTCCGTTCGTCGCTCGTCGTTCGTCGTCGTCGTCGTCGTCGTCGTTTTTTCATCGTCATCTTTCGTCGTCGTCGTCCGTCGTCCGTCGTCGTCGTACGTCGTCGCGTCATGTCTAATCTTCATCACGTTCATCATCATCACGTTCTCGTCTGCCCTGTCATGATTATCACCACCATTCAACAACAAACGATGACTTTTATACCAACTTCCATCATTGTAGGTCTCTCTTCGACAGAAAAGAGATCTTTACCGTTACCCTGCACTTAATCAGGGAAATTGTGGTTCCATATATCACAGTACTTTGTGTGTCATAAAATTAAACAAAAAGCAAAGAATATATATCAGTCACTCCCCAGTATAGTAGTAGAGCCCCCTAAAGAGAAAAATGTCTGTGTGTGTTTTTGGTTATTTTATTTTAATATAAAAGAATGTCCGGCCAGAGAACAAGCGGAGCTAGCTCTAATGCGTTGCAGTAGAGCTAAAAGACCTAGCAGACACAACTGAGTTGATCTTTAGGAGTGCCAGGAAATGTTTATGGATTTGAGTACACAGATGACGGGGTTTACAAACGAACAGAAATGAAGACAAAAACGGCAGCAATATCCTACCTTAGAAGAGATAAGAAATTTAAGGGCAAACGATTTTGGCAAACATGAATACAAACTTCATAAAAGAGAGAATGCTTGGGCGTTGCTTCCTGTAGAAAGAAACTCGTGGAGAGCGTAGCAGCAGAGAGTCCTCAGAAGAGAAGCCCCTTCAAGCAAGTGTTTCGGCCCTTATCTCCTGACACTTAGGGGGGTTGGGCCACACCCGGTTCATGACTCCGGATGTCCCTCTGCTGCCCCTTTTTTTGTTTCTATCTTGGGACGAGCCATGGCTGGGATTCGAACCATGACCCTCTGGAGATGCTCATTTTCCACTTAATGACTCGCGCTTTAACCACTGAGCCACAGGGACACCTGATATTTGTAGGGAAATTAAGCCTTATGAAGTTCACTTTTGTTCCTCCTTGACCAGATCCAGCTTGAACACCTCTCTGCCGCTTCTGCCATTGCTTTCAGGGCTCTGGTTTTTTCCTTCCCTGCAACTGAGAGCTGTTTCATGAGGCTGTATGCAGACGTTCCTACAAATCCCCTAGCTCCAATTTCTGCAGTGAGGACTTTGACCTGATAGCCTTCTCTCCTCAGGCTGTTTGCCAGATCAGCATACTTTTCAGTCTTGTAGATTTTGAGCTGCCTCCATTCTGTTTTCATATGGCACCGTGAGCTCGATCATGATCAGCTGCTTGGTTGACTTAGAGTGGACTACTATGTTGGTCTCATGCCACTCTTGCTGATGATTTCTGGGTGACTCTTCCATTCTGGGAGGTCTGCAGTGCACTCCTAGTCATCTGCTCCGTCCAGCAGACTCTGCCTGCATGTTTCGAGTGGCACTGTTGTTCTTGGCCATGATTTGCTGCCTCATGCCGTGAAGAATGTTGCGGGTGCTTTTGGAGTCCTGATTCTCCCTTTTGTGGTGTTGGTACTGGCCCAGACTACTTGTACAATCTCTTTGAGCACTTGGTTGTGCCTCCATGTGTACCTTCCTTGAGCCAGGGCTACTTTACATGAGCTTAGAACATGCTCCACTGTTTGTTTTTCATGGCAGAGGGGGCATGCAGGATCGTCTGTTTTCCCCACTTCACCAGGTTTGCATTTGAGGGCAGAAGGTCATATGCAGATCTGAGAATGAAGCTGATCCTGAGAGGGGCCATGTGCCAAATGTCATTCCAAGTGAGACTTCTTTGGAGTGCATTCTCCCACGTTGTCCATTGCCCTTGCTGGCTCTGCTGGACTGCTTTTTGGAGTCTTTTTTGGTCTTCTTCTTTTCTCATCTCCTGAATCATCATGTCTCTTTTGGCTTTTCCTTTGGCCTTTGACCACCATTCAGTTTTGGTCACCCCCAGTCCTTGTCTGTTGGTTCTGTGTGTGTCCTGTTATTTCTCTGATCTTGAGACTTTCTTTTGCAGAATCCATCGCCTCTTGAACTTTCCATTTTTTGCCTGTCTTCAGCTGGGGCTTGATTGCTTCTACCACCTTGTCTCCTGAGTCTTCCAGCATGCTTTGAAATCTGATCTTCCCTGCTTTGTATTCCTCCAGGATGGATTTCAGTGGTAGTTTCAGCTTTGCTTGGCGACAGTACAGCGCGATGTCAGTCAGACAGGGTGGGACACCAAGCCATTTCCTTGTGAACTTGTTGATTTTGGCTTCCATTGCCTCAACTGTGCTGGTGCAGATGTCGTATATCATCAGAGGCCATAGGAGCTTTGGCATCAGCATGAAACTGCAGACACCAGACCTTGTATTTGCCAGGGAGCCCACACTGGTCAATGGTCTCCAAGCCTTCTTCCGCCATCTGCTGGTTTCTTTTGCTCTTTGTGTGTCTTTCAGCGTATCATCATACCATCTTCCAAGGCTCTTGACTGGTTCTTCTGTGACTGTTGGAATGGCCTGGTTGGCAACACTGAAGACCACAGATTCGGCTACTTTTCCTTTCCTCAGTGAGAGACTCCGTGATTTCTTTGGCTTGAACTGCATTCTGGATGAGGCAACTATGTCGTCCAGCCTCTCCAGCACATGACGTGTCTCGTCTTCTCTGGATGAAATCACTGTAGTGTCATCCATGAAGGCCTTGAGAGGAGGCATCTTGTATCCATCGCCAAGGTCTGTTTGTCTCGCGTTGTTTGTTGCTGCTTTCAAGATGAGTTCCATTGCCAGCACGAACAGTATTGGGGAAATTGCACAGCCCATTGCGATGCCCACTTCCAAGTTGATCCAATCTGTTGTGTACTCCTTGGTAGAGAAACCGCATTGAGAAGCCATTGAAGTACTTCTTGAGCATGTCGCGGATGTTCTTTGGCACATGGTACATCTCAAGAGCCAACTGTATCATCTCATGGGGCACAGATCCATATGCGTTTGCCAGATCAAGCCACACTACGTCCAGGTCTCTCTTTTCTGTTTTTGCTTTTTGGATTGCGTCCCAGATCATTGTGGCGTGTTCTACACAGCCAGCCACGCCTGGGATGCCACCTTTCTGGACTGACACATCCAAGTACTTGTTTTCCATCAGGTACTTGGTCAGCCTTGCTGCCATGACAGAGAAGAAGATTTTCCCTTCGACGTTCAGTAGTGATATTGGCCTGAACTGGCTGATGTCACTTGCGTTTTGCTCTTTGGGGATGTACACACCATCTGCCGTCATCCACTGGCCGCTGATCTTCTGGTTTCTCCAAGCCGATCGCAGCAACCTGTGGAGCCACTCCAGCACCTTGGGACATTTCTTGTAAAGCTGGTAAGGTATTCCGTTTGGCCTGGTGATGATTTGGCTCTGGCTTTGTCGACCACCTTCTTGATTTCCGCCAACGTTGGAGGCTTGCCATTGAAATGTTCTCAGGGTTGGTTGGCCACACCAGACCTTGAATGTCGAGTGGTGCTTTGCTCTGTGAGTCAGAGTATGTTTTCCTCAGATGCTGCTCAAGAACTCCTTTGTCCACACTTAGGGTCCCAGATTTTGGCTGCTCAAACAGTGTTCTGGCAAACTGGAAGGGGTCTCTGAAGAAGCGCTCTTGTGTCTTCTTCTTTTTGCTCTTCCTCTTTCTCGCAGATTCCGCTTTGCTGAGGGCGCTGTGGTTTTCTTTCAGGTCTTCCACAGTTTTTCCAAGCCTTGTTTTTCAGCTGGCAGTGCGGTCTTCATTTGCTTCTTGAGGTTGTTCTTTTGGACTCTGATGTTGTCCATCTTTTCTTGGCGTCTGGATTTCTTTGGAGGTGTTTTCTCTTTGGGTAGTTTTACTCCATAGGCGTCTCTACAAGTGGCATACACAATGTCCCCATATGTGGCTAGTTGGTGTTCAAGGGTGCTTTTCCCTATCAGTGCATCGAGTCTTTGGACGATTTTTGCATCCAGTTTCTCCCAATCTTCAGTTTCGTTTGCTCGTGGCAGGTTGAGTTTCAGGCGCTGGCATCGAGGGCCTGTGCAAATTCCTCATCCGAACCAACAGCGTGGATGTCCTTGGCACTGTGGTTTAAATCCTGGCCTTGGTCTTCCGACGTCTTATCTGCTGATGCAGTGCGCTGCTGCTCATTCAGATGAGTCTTCACACATCCCATCTTTGTTCGGTGGTCTTCATGCCACGGGTGGTAGCGAAACGCTTTCCACAGACACATGGATATTCCATTTGGTCCATGTTCATAGTCCGTTTGGGATTTGCAGTCGTGATTGTTGAGCACCGATGGATTCATCATTCTCTCCCCTTTCGGTGAATCCTGGGAGCATCTTTTCCTTTTATTCTTCGTAGCCACATGTTTAAGGCAAAGTGGGGAGCCAGCCCACAGAGCCCTTGGTTTGGTCTTTCCCAGTGTCCTCGGTCTTTCCGGACGTCTCCGGCCTATTCCGGAAGTCAATGGTTTACCCATGCATCAGTAGAAAGAAACTCGTGGAGAGCGTAGCAGCAGAGAGTCCTCAGAAGAGAAGCCCCCTTCAAGCAAGTGTTTCGGCCCTTATCTCCTGACACTCTAGGGGGGTTGGGCCACACCCGGTTCATGACTCCGGATGTCCCTTTGCTGCCCCTTTTTTTTGTTTCCCATCTTGGGACGAGCCATGGCTGGGATTCGAACCCATGACCCTCTGGAGATGCTCATTTTCCACTTAATGACTCGCGCTTTAACCACTGAGCCACGGGACACCTGATATTTGTAGGGAAATTAAGCCTTATGAAGTTCACTTTTGTTCCTCCTTGACCAGATCCAGCTTGAACACCTCTCTGCCGCTTCTGCCATTGCTTTCAGGGCTCTGGTTTTTTCCTTCCCTGCAACTGAGAGCTGTTTCATGAGGCTGTATGCAGACGTTCCTACAAATCCCCTAGCTCCAATTTCTGCAGTGAGGACTTTGACCTGATAGCCTTCTCTCCTCAGGCTGTTTGCAGATCAGCATACTTTTCAGTCTTGTAGATTTGAGCTGCCTCATTCTGTTTTCATATGGCACGTGAGCTCGATCATGATCAGCTGCTTGGTTGACTTAGAGTGGACTACTATGTCTGGTCTCATGCCACTCTTGCTGATGATTTCTGGGTGACTCTTCCATTCTGGGAGGTCTGCAGTGCACTCCCAGTCATCTGCCCCGTCCAGCAGACTCTGCCTGCATGTTTCGAGTGGCACTGTTGTTCTTGGCCATGATTTGCTGCCTCCTGCCGTGAAGAATGTTGCGGGTGCTTTTGGAGTCCTGATTCTCCCTTTTGTGGTGTTGGTACTGGCCCAGACTACTTGTCCTGAAATTTCTTGGAATTTAAAGTTTGAACTACGAAGCCCCAATGTATACTATGATAAGAAAAACAATTTTAGAAAGGCTTTGAATGCAGGTCCCACTCTTGTTAGCCTAGTTCCAGGAACACAACAGAAAAAACAGATTGAAATGATTAGGCAGGGTTCTGAATATAAGCTACAGAGAAAGAAGTCCTTAGCTGAAGTGGGGGGCGACACTGTTGGTTTAGAATTTACCCCAACGCTACAGGTACTACCTAGGCAAATGACGATGCTTTTTCGTTTATTTATTACTCCGAGGGAGGGCGATGCTAGTTTGCCAGAACATACGTTAATCAGAGGCGTACAAATAAAGGCTGAAACTTGGATGCTCCTCTTAGGCTCAGTATTGCAATTACTAAAACGGAGATGAAATAAACACCTTTAAATCATCTGACAAGGTTACTATAATGGTTGACAAAGACAAACTAACAGTACTCGACTTTATTTTCATTAAGTATGTTGATTTTATTGCGTTTTACTCTGTTAATGAAGTGCTGCCAGAAGGGTTAATAAAAAGAGTAATTTAAAATAATCTTATTTAAAAATGGAGGTTCAACAGTTTAGGTTAAAACAAATAACTGAACTTCAAAAGGAAATAGAAATCGACTTGGATAAGTATAGAGTTACTAGAAAAAAAATGCTAAAGCTTTAAATACTCTTTCTTATGTAATTACTGGCTCCTCAGCTGTAGCTAGCGTAAGTGCTGGTTCTAGTGTTGCTGTTTTAGCTAGTGGGGTCGAGCGCCAGCCTCTTTAGCATTAGGCGGCCTTGGTTTAGGTTTAGGCGCCATGTCTATGATTGTAAGTGCTGTTTTAAAAAAAAATAACTCCTAAATTACAAAAGCACACTGCCATTGTAGCCCTAGCATCAGCAAAACTTTGTTCATTAAGATTAAGAATAAGCAAATCATACAGGATGAAAACATTACAGACGAAGAATTTCAGAAGCTTATGGCTGACGGTGAGGATTACAGACGACAGAAAATTGAACTTCAAAAGGAGTGGAGAAAGACTTTTACTTCACGACAGGTAGACACTGATGCAATTAAACAGAACATTGAAAAACAAACACATGATCGGTTAAACCCAACATAGGCTAAAAAAAATAAGTTTAGCAAAAATAAACACTATTTTTTTTGTTAGCTCACTGTGTTTGGGGACAACTTGAATCATCCTTGGATACTTTAATGGGCCTCTCATGTACATTTGTTGTAAAGCCACCGCCACAGCAGTTGAGCTTTTATCCGTTAAAGGTTCAGCGTCTTTGTATCTTGAAGCCATGTCAACAACTGTCAGAGCATACTAAACTTTTTTCTTCTAACTTTGTCATGTGGAAGATACAACAAGTCCATCTGGTGGGTGTCATTTGGAACTGAGTTAACAAATCTAGGTCTTATTATTCTTTTGGGGCGGACAGATATATTTGCCAAATTGCCTGTTTTGAAAGCCAGTCTTTCGCATCTGATTCAGACACTCTAGCAGCTTTACTTAGTTTTTCAATAGCAGTCTTTCCTTTCCAATACCCTTTAGGAGAATAATATATTTTATCCATATTTTTAACTATCTTCTTATTACATTTTAACTATTTTCTTATTACATTTTAACTAAACTTAATTTTTATGTACCTGGAGAGAATGTAATTATCTTTGTTCACGATCACCAAATCCTATTCTGCACGGAAACCCCCGTTTTAAATTGACAATTACGTCGATTTTAGAGGTTTTAAGGTGTTAATTTTGTTTAGAAAACAGGTGTTAATTTTGGCTAAAATTGATATGTGATGCACGTGATTTGTATGTGAAAAGGGGGGTTTTCGTGCAAAATAAGATGGGTGAGCTTGAACGAAGATAATTACATTCTCTCACCCTCATCCCTACAACTCTTGGTTCATGGTGAAAAGAAAGAAAAGAGGCACAGCAACACACAACGATTGTCTGCGAGGGTTTCTGAGTGATAACAGAAAACAGTATGACGTTCAACCATTAAGAACGTGTTCACATTAATAACAAAGTACAGAATGTCATTTAACTGCAAATCTACATAATGGAAACAGAACACAGTATGACATTAATTACAAAGTCTTTATGATGTTGACGCGACAGATAATGATATATAATCACAAAGCCTGCGCACTGTATACACAACACAGGGAAAATGGCAGTACAATATCTACAGACAGTTGACATGGGTCATAATGGCACGCACCTGCAATGCCAAGATGATGTTGATACAACACAGAAATGCATGCAACTACAAAGTATGTTTGTTTGTTGTAATACCTTGTTCACACAACACAGAAAGACATATAACTATAGTCTTACAACATTGACACGTTAAAGATCTAAAATGCAACTGCAGAGTTTTTGCAAAGTTGACACAATTTCAGAACAAGACGAAGCTACAAAATCTGCATAATGTTTACACAACACACACATTTACAAGCGACTACAAACTGTACACGTCGTTGACAATACACAGAATGACAGGTGATGACAATGTTGACATCACTTTACAATTTGACCAGTGACAGAATCAAATACTGACACAATGATGACACAACACAGAATGACACCTAATCACAAAGTGTACAGAAGAATGGCATGGATTGATACAAGTAAATCTATTCAATCAAGAGCAAACATACTCCAAAAATATCTACGAAATAATGGACACTTTAAAAACAAGAAGAAGCACGATGGCAAACCGGAGATACAAAGCAGTATCCATACATCCAAATCAATGTCTAACGCATCACACATTGATGGACAAACATTCCATTCATTGATAGCAACTGCTAAAAGATATACACATACGTTGACCAACATGCGACTACAAATATATACACACACACACACACACACACACACACACACACACACACACACACACACACACACACACATACACACACACACACACACACACACACCCCACACACACACACACACACACACACACACACACACACACACACACACACACACACACACACACACACACACACACACACACACACCACATGACCAAACATACGACTACAAATACATCGACGCAAAAACATGACCAAACATACGACTACAAATACATCGACACGGAAACGACTAAACATGCTAACACAAATACATGTCCTCTGCAATGACCATA
>JAFLJL010015444.1:2500-27500 GCA_018398815.1 Conus ventricosus
CGCCTCTCTCTCTCCTCTCTCTCTTCTCAGCTCACACATCAAAACACACACACTCACACACACACACTCACACACACTCACACACTCACACACACACAGCACACACATCCACCAACACTGTTTTCTCACCCATACAAAACAAATCACATCCTGGGAACCAACTCCTTCCAATAATATCGTATCGAATATGACAGGCCCGATATCGTGTGCATGCTAACTGGCGCAAAGAGAGCGTGCGCTTGAAATGGGATCGCAGCCGTCGCCAGAAGGCGTGCTTGGGGGTCCTAAGAGGGGGGGGGGGGGGGGGGGGGGGGGGGGGGGGGGGGGGGGGGGGTGGGGGGGGGGGGGGGGGGGAGGCTGGTGCACCATGATACGAGAGCTGCGGGCACTGTTTGCCCTGGCCAACCTCGTTTCTTCTAGTGCTGAAATCCAAGGTCGTGATGACACCCACATGATAAATGTCGTGTCCGTCCTTTGTTTTGTGTGGGGTGGGTCCCCGACTAGTAGAGGCGTGTTCGGTTGTGTGGCTTTTTCCCCCAATCTCGTGTTCATAGATATCGGAGATGTGGGAGATACATAGTTGTAAGGGAGGGGGGGGGGGAGCATTGATGAGGTATTAGAAGGTGTAGGTGGGAGGTAAGGGGGAGGAGAGCGACAGACAGAGACAGAGGACCAGAGACAGAGAGAGAAATGACTGAGTGAAGGTTGTAGTCGAAATTGACAGCACATGGCTTGCTTTGGTGAGTGTGTGAGTGTGTGTGGTGTGTGGTGGTTGGTGTGTGTGTGTTGTGTGTGTGTGTGTGTGTGTGTGTGTTGTGTGCGTGCGTGCGTCTTGTGTGGCGTGGTGCATCGCGCCCATGCCAAGGGAGGGGAAAGAGAGAGAGAAGGGGGATGAGAGGGGGAGGGTAGGAACAGACAACAACTGACAGTGATAGAGTAGACAGAGACAGAGAACAATATAGTTTGAGCAACTCACGCGCACAGCAGTGTGTCTGTGTAATGTATGTGTGTATTCCTACTGTTGTAATAATTGTTGCATGCTTGTACGCGATTAGACTGTGCATGCATGCACGCATGGGAGCATGCATCAAGTGTCGTGCATATTTGTATGGATTGTGTGTGTTTCGTGTGGGGTGTCCGTTTTGCTGTGTGGGTAGTGGGTGTGTGTGTGTTGTGGTGTGTGTGTGTGTGTATTAGCTGAGTGTGATGAAAGAGAGAGAAGAGAGAGAGAGAAGAGTGAAGAGTGGGTGGGTGGGTGTGTTGTGTGTGTGTGTGTGGGTGTGGGTGGTGTGTGTGTGGTGTGGGGGATTGTAAATGTGTGTGGAGTATGGGGGGTGTTTGGTGGTTTGGTGTGTGTGTGTGTGTGTGGGTGTATAAGTGTACGGGGCGGGGCTGGCATGGGTGTGCATGAATAATGTTGTGTGTGCGTGTGTTGTGGGCGTGTGGGGTGTGTGGTGTGGGTTGTGTGGGGGTGGGGTGGGTGTTGTGTGTGTGTGTGTGTGGTGTCTGTGTATGTGTGTGTGTGTGTGTGCATGCATGGGTTGATTGTGTGTGTTGCATTGGGTGTGTGTGTGTGTGGGTTGTGTGGTCTGATGTGTGTGTGTGTGTGTGTGTGGGTGGGGTGTGTGGGGGGGGTGGGTGTGTGTGGTGGGTGTGTTGTGGTGTGTGAACCTGTCGCATTGAAACCTGCGTCGCCTGAGTGGTTGGGTGTGACCCCATCATGATTGGGTCCAGACCCTCGCAGCATGGGCCTGTCCTCCCCCTCTAATGTGCCATTGCGTGGCCATCCCCTAACGTTTTACCTTCCAAAAGTTGGAAGAATATAAGTAGGCTGGAATGGGAGTGGCACTGGGGTTGAAGGGCGGGGGGAGGGAGACTAAAACAAGAAACATAGGAGAGAGAGGGAGAGGAAGATGGGAAGGGAGTGTGGGGGGGAGGAGAGGAAGATCCCATCAACGACAAGACAAAATGGCCTTAACAAAAGAGGCCAACCTCGTCCGCCGCCAGTGCTTTTAACCATCATCCCGCCCGCCCTCCTGCACCCTATTCACACCCCCCACGCCCGCCCTTCTCACGCCCCCCCCCCCCCCCCACCCCCCTCCCCAGCCCTCAGCCACAGTCACAAAGCCTTCCTACGGAGGTGGGGCCAGGTTTTGAGTGATAGGATTGCTTTCTTGCAGCAGTAATTGAATAATAAATAAGTATATAAAGAAATTGAATCAATAATAAATATACAAATTATACCTAGAAGGCAGAAAGAATTAAGGAAAAAGGAAATAAAGAAGGAAGGAAGGACAGAAAGAAAAAGAAAAAAAGATAGGGAGCAAGAATAAGAGAGGAAGGAAGGAACGACAGAAAAGAAAGAAGAAAGAAAGAAAGAAGAAAAAAGAAAAAAGAAAGAAAGAAAGAAAGAAAGAAAAAGAAGAAGAAAGAAAGACCAGAAAGCGTGAAAAAAGATGGAAAGAACAAAACAAAGAAAGAAGGGAACAAAGAAAGAAAGGAAGAAAAAAAAGACAAATGAAAATCAGCCCACGTCAGTCAAGTTGAAGACACAATACAATAACAGCTTTAGCTGAAGGGGAGCGGTGAACATGTATTAAATTTGTGAAGAAAAAAACAAAATCAATGAATGTAAAGAGGAATACAGTACTGGACGTTGTTGTTGTTCTTGTTTCTGGCTTTGTATGGTTTCTTTGTATTTGTGCTGCTGTTTTGTTTCTTTTTCCCGGGTTGACCGGCTGGCTGGAGAGACTGAGACAAGAGAGAGAGAGAGAGAGAAGAGAGAGAGAGAGAGAGAGGGAGAGAGAGAGTGAGAGAGAGAGAGAGAGCGAGAGCAACACCGAGAAGCAATTCAGTGTCTCTTACTTCCTGTCCTATGTCGTCCACGCATCACAATGACAGAAAAGAAATTATAACACTAATACAACGCTTTGGTAGACAAGAAACAATGAATTGATTTGCGAATTACGTCAGACAGCAAAGAAGAAGAGTGCATTTGTCTGTTCCTGTTGTCCATCATTAAGTGACCTTAAAGTAAATACGCTTCACCAATGCATGATGTACGAGATACTTGCTCATGGTCAACGCAGACACACATCTAACATTATTATTTTGGCAAAATATTTTATTCACCTGCTGAAAAGGCTGTGTAAGCCTACAGTTGTGTGTCAATGTGATGGTTAATCATATATTGATTATGCGGAAGTCAATCTCCACTCTGGTGTAAATAGAGTAATTTCAAAGATATATAATGCGTTGAGAGGAATTTTCAAGTATAAATCTCTCCTTGTTCAGAGAGGGAAGCAGTATTTATTACTTGTTTTGATATCTTTAGTGTCTTTTTTTATAGTAGGGCCTGTTGGTCTTAATTGTGAATGAAAGTAATCATTGCATTTCTTTCAGCTCTCTCTCGCGCGCTCTGTCTCCTGGCGCTCCTCTCTCTCGGGACACAACACACACAACACACACCCTCACACACACACACACACACACCACACACAAACACCACACACACACGCCGCTCGCAACGCACACTAACAACCACCACCTCCACCCCCTAACCACCATCCTCCACCCCCTTTCACCTCCACCCCTGCAAAACAATCACAATCCGTTTTACCAACTCATCCCAAGAATATCGTAAGCCAATGACAGCGCCGTAAATCGTGGTGTCACAAACTGTGCAGAAAGAGAGCGTGTCTCTTGAACGGGGATCGCAGCCCCAGAGGGGAAGGCTTCTGGGGGTCTGGGGGCAAATGGTGGAATGGAGGGGGGGAGAGGGGATGGTCGGTCGCTTGTGAACGAGAACATGCGTGCAACGTTTTTCACGGCCAACCTCGGTTTCTTGACTGCCTAATCCAAGTGGCTTGGATGACACCCACATGGAGGCAATGTTCGGTCGGCTGTGTTGGTGTGTGGGGTGTCGACAAGGTGAAGAGGCATTCCGGTTGCTTTTGCCGCAATCTCGGGTCATAGAAGAGATGTGGAAACGGTATGGTTGTGAAAGGGGGAGGGGGGTGTGGAGAAATGTTTTGGAATTAGAAGGGTGAACGTGGAGAGGAGGGGAGAGAGGAGAGGGAGAGAGAGAGTGAGAGGAGAGAAAGAGGGGGGGGAACGAGTGAATTGTATGTCGAATAGATGGTGCATGAGTGGTGTGTGTGTGTGTGTGTGTGGTTGGTGTGTGGTGTGGTGTGTGTGTGTTTGTGTGTATGTTGTGTTGGTGGGCGGCGTGCGTGCGTGCGTGCTCGTGGTGTGTGTGTTGTGTGGGGGAGGGGGGTGGAGGGGCAAGAGAGAGAGAGAGGAGAGAGAGGGACGAAAGGGGGAGCTAGAGAGAGAGACAGACAACTGACAGAGAGTGAAAGAAAAAAAGAGAGACAACAGAGAGAGAGAGGATGTGTATGTATGAGTACTGGTTGTATGTGCAGTAGCTTGGTCAGCTCCAAGCATGTTGCTTGCGAGAAATGTGCGTCATCTTATGGTGTGGGGTGTTGTGTGTGTCTGTGTGTGTGTTTATGTGTGTGTGTAGTGCGTCGTGTGGTGCGTGCTGCGTGTGTGTTGTGTGGGTTTGTGTATGGCACCTGTGTGGTATGTGTACTGCGAACGGTGGTGTCGTGGCGTGTGTTGTGTGTGTGTGTGTGGTGTGCGTTGCGCGGTGTGTGTTATGTGAGTGTGGGGAGGGGGGGGGGGGGGGGGCAGGGGCAGGCTCGCGCGCGCGTGTGTGCGTGATTTGTGTGTGTGAGTGTGTGTGTGTGAGAGAAACAGCATTTTTAACCAGCCTGGCTCACTTGCTCCTCCACAAGTTTTTGGGGGCGTAAGGGGCGCTATAAGAAGCCCCTTTGCTTCCGGTTGCTCCTGACAAGAAGACTTCAATAACCTTAAAATAACGATTACTACAAACTACAGACTGTGTAGGGTATCCCGTTTTGTATACTAAGTTACTAAAGTTTCTCAGATTTCATTTTTGCTTAATCCTGTGTTTTTCCTGATCATTTCTATAACTTCAGTGTCCGCCGCAAACATTCTCAAAGAGTCTCTTCTTTCATGTGAAATAACACTACAGTCTGAAAACTGTGCGCTAAAGTCGGTTGATAACGGAGGTATATGTCCTGCATAAAAATCCACTTACACGTTATCCCATCATGGCTTCCGCGAAAGCCAGCTTTGACAAAGTGTTTCTCTTTTTAACTATATCTTTTCTGCCGAACAGTCATCTATAATAAAGAGGTCTGCGTTCCCTTCAAAATAAAAACACTTTTTTTTAAAAGTATTCTAAACACTCCCAGTTTAGTGCTTAGATTTACTAAATATTCTCTGGTCGGCCAGATATACCTTCTATCATATAGGCTGGGGTCCGTTAAGTGTTGGTCAGAAATTCACAATATAGCAAAATGATAGCGATAAACTTTTGTAATAGGCTAGGACAAAAAGTGGTTTGTTCCCACAACCAGTCTGGGCCCACAAATGCATGGAACATGAGGGAGTGATCAGAAAGGGTACGGCTCCTTTGTTTTATAACAGAATTTAATCTATTCCTGTTATATTTTTAATCATACTCTTCCGCAAAACTTGTTCAGTATATGAAAACCCTATGTCCTTATTGGGTAAGATTAATCCACTTCAGTTCGGGAAGGTTTTCTATTTAAGGCATCTTTGGATGTGTGGGTGCTGGGGGGGATGATCTTAATATCCTCGGCCAGTGTGATAACCACGATGGACGTGAAGTGATCGTTTAACGTCTAAGTGTTGCCACTAAATATTAATTCCGGGTATGAAGGTCATTCACTAACGCCCACAACGCCCTTCCCTCTCCACAGCGGGATAGACAGTAAAGGGCAAATAGCCATTGTGAACGTGTACCCTAATTTCTGCGTAAAGAACTGTATGTGTAGAAGCTTTTTTACAACTGTTTCTTGGCTCTGTGGAGGATGTAACGGTTTTTTCCCATACGCGTTATTTCAATTTCGTTCCGACTATATCGTCCGCATAAGACTTACATGTAAAGGGCCAGAAGTTGAAGGCGTTTCTGAAACTTGTTGACGGCCTAATGAAAATTGTTAAGGGCCGGATGAATCAAATTTGTAAGGTCCCATTCTTAATATGGTTGCGATGTGCCATTTGAGGTCAGGTTCGAACTATGTATTTTCATACTGCCAATCAAGGAGTTTCCTCAGATTGGCGCAGATTGTGCAGTAGGAAACTTTTTTCTGGCGCCATCCTCTTTGCGTTGATTTTCACCATCTTAGGGACCAAAACCATTTCAAAGCGCCTATCTCACGCGTTTTGTTCATATGGCCGCTACATCTGCAAGGTCTTTAATTTCTTAGTTATACTCCTTACAGCCGGCTAATGTAACTCCGGATCTCTGGCCCCACGCAACAGGATTGTTAGTAACATATTGTATTTCCAAAATCAAGGTGGCAGGTTTTCACATTTCACAACTTTCCCCGCTTTGTCTTTTGATTTTTTAGATATAATGACCGACCCCTCCCACAAAATATGCTGGTAAAACGGTAATGAGGAATTGTATATAGTTCTTAAGCGCAAGAGCAGCTTCCCTACGGAAGAGCGCGAAATCAGTTGAGGTCTGCCAGCAGAAAGGTTCAGCAGGGCTTAGCTCAGCCAAATATAAGATAGAGTATTGTATGTAATGCTAGTCGAGCGGATGTGCGCCCCTCATAAGTAGTTTTGTTGTGCCTGCAACGCGAAAACTAGAACGGGCCATGGCAGTTTGTAAAGCGAACATTTTTGCTAGCTCGTAACAAAATAGTCCCGACTTCTTATTTCTTCAGGTTGAAGGCCAACATTGGTGTCAGTGGCCATTTGTTAAGTTGAGAGGCAATGTCGAAAGGTATCACATTGCGTCATGTAGCGAGCTAAACCCGTAATATCCTCATAGGGGTAACTGGCTAAACTAATTGGCCGCTATTAGGAACGTTGGTATCTTAATATATTTCTCCTGCTTTGCTTTTATTAAACCGACGTCTGTGGGAATATAGTTGGCATGGACGCGACCGTTCTGGTTCAGCATTCGTTAGCAATAGCATGTCCTAATAACGAAGGACGGTCTGGAGGTTTATGGTTACAAACAGTTTGTAAAACAAATTAAAAATGATGCATTCAAATAGACTGAGGCTTTATATTCGGTGGGCCGCACTACTAATCTTTAAAAATTATAACAACTGACAACCCGCGACATTCTGTGACTCCCCAGACTGAATCCTGCAAGCAAAGGTTTGTACCTCCATAAGGCCAGATATCTGACCCCCCTAGTAAAAATGACTTCATCGCAAAATGTGGTTAGTCTTCCGAGCAGTTTTATCAGAACCAGTTAAACTGGCTTTTTTGTGCATCAACTGGTGTGGATGTCGTATGCTGACACATGAAATTTAGCCTAATCCTTTGGGTAGTCAGTGTACAAGTTCATTCTAATACTCCGTCCAGCGTATTTTTGACTAACTGCAAGCGCATTACCATATAGGACAATCCGGTGATTAGAATCCATTCAGCAACAGAATAGACATGAAGCTTTGAAAGAATCTGTAAACGATCAGATTAACATCAGACAGACTTTAGGACAAAAGTTGGACCGAATGCATGCGTAGGCTATCCCCTGTTATTTGGGCGTGCACAGAAAGTATAAGTATGCGGGTATCCTCCTTACACATCTTTCTCTGCAGGCACACGGTGTCACCACACTCGGGTCCTAGAGCAAAAGCATTAATACAGGCATGGACAACATTTATCTTTAGACTCCTGCTAAGGGCCTAACTAAACAGGAAGAGATCGAATAAATGACTCTATTCGTACTACGTGTGGTGTTTGCGTGGGGTCACATGCACAGGCAAGATGACGTGCAGAACCTGATCCTTCTACTGGCGGGATGCACCAAAACAAATACGGACCAAATTTAGAGATGCTATTTAAAGTCTAACCGTTGATTTACCTTCAGTATATAAGGTACCTAAATGTTTGACAATACGCAAAGCAAAAGAGACTTTGCTGTTGCACTGTTGGATACATGCTACCTTCGTCCTCAACGCCGTAGAACTTAATGAACGACACAACAATGAATTCTCGTGCGAATGAACTGAAAGGGCGGACAAATCGTCATAAGTTCGAGCCAGTATTATTTGCAAGCAGTTAAAATTCAAGATGACCCCCCCCCCCCCCCCCAAGAATAAGCATCCAATCCCCGCGGCCAATGCCCAAAAGGCCATTGAAGACTCAGCAAACTCGCGGACTCTGTTCGAGATGACCATGAAGAATGACAAGACAGCCTTGTTCTTGGATTAACTGGCCGAGGATGACTTTGTCTGGATCTTACTATAGAGTAACCCACTATTAAGAGAACAATGTCCTGAGGGGCCACCATATAGCCAACTAACTGGCGTGCTGTGAACAAGCCAGCTAACAATACCTCATAATATAACCAGGTAATGAGTCTATAGCTTTACCACTAATTTTGTTTAAGGCTCGCCAATGATTGATCAAGCTGTTTGTTTCCTTGATTGAGCAGGTGGAGGCGAATGCGATGGAGGCACTGACGGTTGACCTCCACCGCCACCTGTATTAGCCATCACCAGTGTACTTAGTTGCAAATCCTAAGGCCGTAGAACGCTTGCTTAATGTACTCCTGGCTCTCTATACAGCGGTGGCTTAGCGGGCGGCTAGCGGGGGGTCTTCATATATAAGTCTGTGAGTATTTCTCTTTATTCTGCTCACTGGATGTAATTGTTCGCGTTAGTACCAAAAGCTCGAGCTTGCTGATCTTTCTTGTTCTAGATCTTGTTAGTCGTTGGATGTTTCGTGGCGATTATCAGACCCGAAGTGGGCGGCATCAGCCCCTACGAGTTTTCTTTTTCTCTTGGTATTGTGCTCACTATTTCACCCAGGGTGGTCGATATTTGTTGGTTAATGCGCCGGGGATGCTTCTCAAAGCATGATCAAGGGCCGCTTATTTCTCCGCAGGGTAGCGGATCTTATTGTTTTTGAATGCGGGGCTGTCGAAAACGGTGTTCTGCTTGCTTTACTTGTCCGCATTTTACTGAAAGCTTAAAGGTCCATTGGTGTTATTGTGTGATCTGTTGGAGTTCTTGTAGCGTGTTTGAAGTGAGCAACGGCTTCCCTATATTCTAATTTTGTGTAGTTAATGCCAAGGCGAGTGTTGATCGCGCACACTGAGCCTGGGGCTAAGTGGTACCATGCGATAAACTGGGATGGGCGGGTTTAGGGTAAGCCGAACAGTTCTCCGTGGTCCTCCTCACTAACAATGGGGCAGCTTTACTTCAAATCAATTTGGGCTATAAATTCGGTGGTCTTGCGATCTCTAAAATAACTGGGTAAGAATGATTCGGACCCTAACTGTCTGTTAATTCACGCCGCAAAAGAGAGGCCCCGAGCGAGGTTGTACCAAGGTAGGCCATTTCACGCAGCGTCGCCAGGATCTAAATCAGCATATTCGTTCAGCTTCCAATGCCTGCCATGTTTCTTTAATAATACTTTTTTATTGTGTGTTAGAAAAAAATGTCACAAGCATATGGGCTCGATTCTTGACCCGCATAGATACTAAAGAACCCTTTGGCGTGAAGGGAAATATACGGAAGATTACGGTGTTCCTAATAATCCATCTACTATGGATTCGGATCAAAGTCTTTAATGTGAATTGTCCTGACCGTGGACGGTGAAGTGATTGTGCCAGGCTCCTGCGCGTCTACTTTTCAAAATTCGAAACTCCGCGTCAACAACAGCACCCAAACAGGACTGTTGGCCAAATCGGACGGCTAATCCGTTAAGAAAATTTCTATAAAAACTTGAGGCAAGAAATAGTTGCTTTACCACTATGGAAAACAGACATATTTTGTAACCTTTTATGATCTAGGGCTAACCGAGTAGAAAGGGCTGAGCGTTGGCGGTTTTCAAGAATCGAAAAATGAAGAAGCAGGACTAAAACATAGAAGGCGCTGAAGATGCCTAAAGTACGCAAAAGGTTTGGTGCCGTCGTTGATGCTAGGTAATCGCTTTTCATACCCCTAGATGTGAGTTGTGTAAAAGCGCATGCCCCATTCTTTCAAGGAGCATTACAAACAGCTGGTGCAGATAACTAACGTTTAATGTCCACAAATATGGTTATATATCTACAACATCGGAGCAAGTACAAGCATTTCCTGACATCTCGTTAGAGGTTTGACACTGTTAGCAACCCTGACTGAGCGGAGGGTGATCCCACAAACAATATCAGTCAAATTAGCAATAGATACGAAAGAGTGAGTCAGCATTCTAAATATCCTAATAAAGCAAGGCAGACCTATATGGAGTTTTAGTTTTAGTGCCTCAGCAAGATCGCTTAAGTTTTTTATTTTGCTGTGCGAAGAGGAAAGAACCATGCCAAAACAACACTAAATTGTGGGTAAGCCTATAATAACGTTAGTGCAATGTACAAGTTGGAGGGCAGTCCTAACCAAATCTACGCAGCGGCTTAAAATACCTATCATCATTTTGATGAATAAGAAAACTGTTTTGGAGGCGGAAGGGGTAGAAATCCGACCGTTGACCTTGTGTCTAAAGATTCTGCAGCGTCACGAGTGTTAGACTTGATCAGATTTAACACAAATACGGTTTTAGGGATTGACCTAAGATCGACAGAGGGATTATAGTTACATGTAGCGGGAGAACTGTAGGATACATAAGATACATGCAATTTGATGAAAGAAAAAGAGGGCCGATAACCCGTATGTGATTTTGTTGTAATTAGATGAGGCGCACTGAAAGTCCAAGATAACAAATTAAAAGAATATACATACTAGAATTAGTTTGTATTTTATAAAAAAGCAGGTCGGGGCAGGTTTATCCAAATGTGCCTACTGGCGCCGCCATAAAAGAATATAGAAAACCCTAGCATAAATACCTTCAGATGAACCAATTGACTCTATTGAAACAAAAACTAGAGCAGACCTTCTAATGACAGCTAAAAACCAACGAAGGTAGGCCTGCGGCCTGTAATGCGGTTACATATTAATACTGAACATCAGACTATGGTGCTGCATCGGGCAGGAACAAGTGTTGGCCTCTGTTGCAACGGGCATAGGTGCACCCGCAGCTTTACCTCTAGAGTGTGTCTTTAGCTCCGGATCCTGTGTTTTCATGTTAGCGTAAGTGGCGGGTTTTCTGGCAAAAAATTAAAAACCATAATCTCCCAATAGCACACAGCTATGTTCTACAACTGAATAACGGCTAAACTTGCTCGTGCAAAACTGTCAATAAATATAGCGCTAGTTGACTCAAACAAATCACGGTATACAAGTAATCGTTTACAGGCCGAGTTTGATGACGATAAAAGACAAAAGTTTGATCTTCAAGAAAGGCGAGGACCAAGGTTTGTGCTCAACAGCCAGACGCCGAGCTGATAAAAAATGGAATGCTTAAAAAAAAGGTAAACGAGACATTATACTCTGTTCTAAACAGCTCACAGAACAACATCGAAGGTGTTTTTATTACTTAGTTGATGAGCCAAGCCAAAAAGACCGTTGAGATTGAGTCTGAGTAAGTATTTTTTGGGATTGGTGAAAGAATAATTTGAGTAGAAAAAGAAAACTCAACATGGCTAAGATATATGAAGGACCTGATGATTGGGGTGGAAGAATGCTTGAGAGAGAGCGTTTATCAAGAGCACTGAAATGATATTAATTTAGAAGGTCATTGACCCATCAAATACGGCGGGCAAGGCGTTGTACATGCTAATTTCTCCAAGTTCCAAGTAAAACTAACAAGAGACCTCCCGCCATTAAAGTAATGTTAGGTCTGTTTTTTTAGGTTAATCGACTATGTAACAATAAATGAAAGAAAATCTAGAAGTCTGTCCTCGACTAAACAACCGACTATTCTTTCTCGGAATGACTTTAACACCCGGTTTGGGCAGACGAACTGCTTTGCACAGTTTGTCGCTGCGGCTGAAGAGTCCAAATGAGAGGCTCTGGTTGGTCAGAGAGCGAAGTCTAGAGATCAATTAATACAGGCAAGTATGCGCCGAGTGGATGCAAGCTTACAATCCACTACCCCAGCATTAGTCGCAAAAAGAGCAGTGCTAAACTTAAAGAATTCCAGACAACAAATGGTTCAGTGGTGTGTTCTGCGGCAAGCTGCATTATATCCGAAAAAAACGCAAGAGAGAGTGGCTAACTAGTCGTCCTGACATCATTGATCTTAACTTTAGTGGAATAGATCCTTTCCGGTTAGCGTTGGAGTCCATTGAGCGTTGCAGAACATAAACATACCAAAAACTGTAATGATACACAGGGGATGGTGGAAAACAAATCTACTTGCCGATTAAAGTTTCTTAGAACAGCCCAACAATTGCGAACCAGACAAAAATCATGTTGACTTTACACTGAGTTTTTCACCAGCGGGGCTACCGCATTACACATTAATACGAACATATGAAGTAAACTAATGCAGCATACCTTCAAAAGATGGGCACATACAAGATTTCTGTAGAAAATGGTTAACAAGAATAGCCATCTGTGTCAAGCCGCGAGCGACATAAGAAACATGGTAAAAAGTTCTGTAAGACTGGAATACCGAACTAATTACACCGCCGGCCCGGATCTAAATTAGTTTGTTTAAGAACTGAAACGGTGCAAAATTCACCATAATGTTGTGGACAGCTGACGTTGAATAACTCATTGTGCCCTTTAGGAAGGGCCAGCGCCACAAAATCTTCGAAAAACAGTCTTAATGAGTAATCATCAAATTTGTTTCATTGCTTTCATATCGTTGTTCAGTCGGATGGGCGTTTTATTCAAAGCCAAAATATATAGAGGGCCAATAGGCCGCAAGAATACTTCTTAGAACCGCATGCAGCCAAGTGCGCAATGAACTGTTCTAAAATAATCTTTACTGATCTGAAATCAGAATGACACCGGAAGACCAACAACATATGACTCAGCCACACTTTGTTGGATTTGCGTTTAGTATCTCATCCTGACGCCAGAGAATCCGACAGTAAGAGACCATGATCACATTAGTGCAGAGGGAGCAGCGCACAGTAAATGCTATCTTCAACTAAAGGGTTGATCCTAAGACATGGAACGGCCCATCTTCTTCACAACGGCGAGGTTACGACTGCTCATCTGATAGGAAAGCAGGGGACGATGCCTGCAGGGTCATGCATTGCACAGTCATCAAAAAGTAAGGTCTTGATACGAAATAACATGTCGGTTTGTTAGGACGCGAGGCCACATGATGGTGCATTAGAGGTCACTGGCTATGTCCTTAAGTCCTCCAAGAACAGAAGATTTATTTGGACCCACCGCTCGTTAGAAAGGCGTTTATCCTGATGAGGACATGAACAGTTGGAAAGGTTGTGACGAAGACACACTCCTCCTAAAGGCGCCCGGGGTGGTTTTGTTTGTTTTGTGTCCTGGTTCGATCTTTGGTGGAAAGGACATCAGTGACCCTCTGATACAGCATGCTCAAGATGCTGGCTAGAAGTGTAGTGTAAAACGATGGGAGACTATCATGATTCATACTTGAGGGCTGAGTATGTTGTTTGGCGATATTTTGGAAAACAAGAAAGACCGTGCATGAAACATGACTGCCGGGATCCCGCCTTTACTTTTCTGCGCCCGGATGAGTTGGTCTCTGTCTTCGGAATAGTTTACTGAGTACAGATGGATTTATGGTCAGAGGTGTAACAAAGATTCAGATGATTGAAAACGGATTGCGTGGAGGAAATTAGTATGGCGGCGCTTCATTACGTATAGCAAACAACAAATACTGGACACTATGATCCAAGAAAAGTCCTAACTATCTTGAGTGATTAGATGCAAACTATTCTGGTATGGATGGGAATGGCGCATCACTTCCAAACTAACTTGAAAATGTACACAGCCGGCGATCCGAATAAGATTCAAATGGCATTAAAGTGGTGGGGCCAGTTTTAACGCCTGATCAGCAGCGGGGTTTCATTCTAGAAGTTAATTTAGAAAGCCTCATGAACGCCATGACCTGCATAATGACGATCCATGAGCAAGCAGAAAGTCTAAAGAGGATCCAAGAGAACACGCCTAACTGGTGCCTTATCGTCGCGGCAAAAAAAAGTTTGTCTGTCATTACAGACCTGCGGCAATTTTATTTAGACATGGGTTGAAGTGACAGCAGTTCAATCGCAGAATGTGCGGGTGATCAAGAACAGTGTCAGGTAACCAGACTTCATAAGAACACTGATCTCAGAACTAAATCTGCAGAGGCTTCAGAAAAAGAGCTTTGTCAAGCTGATGAACAACATGTTTGCGGATAAGACTGATGGAGAATCCGCACAAGCGTTATGATGGCAGATGAGGTCACCAAAGAACGAAGCTATTAAGCTGACTTCAATATCCGAATTATCAGACTTCAGAAAATTCATGACACTTTTTTTGGGCATAATGATGAAAAAAAAAAGAAAGTCAAATGGACAAGCCCGTTGTATTGTTTATCTGGTTTAGAATTAATCAAAGCTGTTGATGTTAGAATTTCTTTTTGACGACTTGTAATCCCTCGTATCCTGAGTCCAGAGGACTGGACACAGATACAATAGTTTTGTGATAGATATTCCTGACTGAAGAGAATTTATAAAGAATCAATGGAATTTGAAGTAGCTAAATATGGAGCGAGGGATGGTATGATACATCGGAGGACCCTAAAGAGTCGCCTTTACACTCAATTATCTAACAGAAGGTTTTAGAAAGATGAAGGAGAAGTAATCTGGAAAGGTGATCAAGGAGTATGGGGGTTAAGTAAAAAATGTACAGTATTTCGACCTGGAGAAAAGCAGTTAAAAAGCAAAGGGAATATCTCGCAGCGTTGTGCAGTCAAACATTTCACATTACAACTACAAAGAAGCATTGTTGGGCAATAAGACTTGTCATCAGGAAAACGTATAACTGCGATCTATTCTACATGAGATCAACTACAACAGTGTAACAAAGAAGTCGGTAGATAAACAAACACAAAACGGGTGGTTGGTTAATCCAGAGTTTCATAGGCAAATCGGGCACGGAGGAACGCATAAAACAGGGGGATTTAATATTTTTCATCAAACTTTTGTTAGTAGATCATCATAGCTTCATCCAATTCATTTAAATCTTTCTCATGTTGGCGTGACGCGGTCCCGAATTTTTTTTATGATTTCTAGATTTTCTTTTTTCCCAATTTGGGGGTTGTGAGGTGTAGCGAGCTGGATGATGAGCATGCATTGGATTATTCCTCGAAAATGTTTCCTAATAGCATTACACGCATGAAAATGATGCCCGGAGCTTTGTCAAGGTCTCTCCTTTACCATCTCTTGTTTCCCATCGGCCTTGCTTCTAGCTTCCATTTTAAACTCAAATATAGTTTACGTATATTAACTAAGCAACTGAACTGGGTCTGGAGGGAGTATCGGCAGTCTTCGTTCACAAAAGATCTGTGAGGAGCTGTTGGTTTGTTGTGTTAGTTTTTCTCGTAAAATAATACACGGGCGGATGCATTTTTATACAATGTCTTTTTATGTCATACGGGTCAACACTCCCGAAAAACGAGATCTGTTTGCCCTGATCGAGTGTCCCCTGTCTGCTGCCCCCGGTAAATAAAGGTAACCTTACTTTCAAACCAGATATGGAATAGTTTTGCCGGAATGAAGTCTGGTCCTTCTAACAACAGTTATTGGGTGGTTCGTTGTAATGCTTGGACTTGGTTTTAGACCTATAAATTCTTCATTATTCCATTGCGCGCAAACTGAGGGCAATCTTCTATCCCATTCTGTGTTGGCGAGAATGTCAATCAGCTCTCTGTGATACTGGAGGAGAAAAGTCCTTTCGCGACTGTTTGTTAAGTTTTCAACTTAAGCCTTGATCTGTGAACTCCTGGAATGCCTCTTTTTTAAATGTAACTCTAGTGTTTTAACAATTATTGATTCACTTGGGCCCTTTAAATGCTTTTCCTTCATCGAAGTGCTTCATGCGAGGATAAAGTTAAAGGTACCCTCGTTGATATATCAGTGTATGGCAACAGCAACAGCAGACAGCACCTTTGTGTTAATGTTTCCGCATCTTTGTATCTTGAAGCGTGTCAATGACGGTGGAGTGCGATACATAAATCTTTTTTCCGTCTAAGCCGATCAGGAGGTAAATTATAGAAGATCCCATTTGATGGGTGGGCCGTTTAGGAGTTGTATTGACAAAGTTGGTCGCTGTATTCGTTTAGGCGGCCGGTAAATAAGTTGCCAAATCGCTTGTTTGAGATAACCATTCTTTTTGCTGTTTGTGTCACTGTACTCCAGCTGCTTGGCTAGCTTTGTAATTGCTGTTATTCCCCTTCCAATATCCTTTTGGCCGAATATAGATGGTGTTCATTTTTACTATCCTCACACCAATATTATGTGCAAACAAAATACTCACCGTCATACCAAAGACAATAAACCCGAGTTCTTGCATCTTTGTTTGTCGTGATGGTGATAAAAGTCATGATTTTGGTGGGGCAAGGTCGCAATTGGTTGCCTGTTACCAGATAATAGTGTTTTATTGCTTGTCTACAGCTTTAAATGTGTAAGCTGCAATGGCCCTGTTTGTGTCAGAGTGTCAGTATAATATCTAACTGCTCGCATGGCGCTGCGGGCTAGCGCTTCTTTGTGCTGCAGCTAGTTCTCCACACCTTTGGTATGGGCTGTTGTCCTCGCGCCTTCATCTCGCAGTTTACGAAAGGCGTAATTACTCCACCTAAACGCTAGCGCTTAACCACGCGCCGCCTAATCTTCATTAACGAGTGAATCCTTTGTTTTATAAAGGTTTTTTTTTCTTACATATTTTATATTGTCCCGGTATTATTCCTTGCTTAACTTGAAAATCTTCGTAGCATATCGAAGCCGCAATATAGCAATTAGCTTTGCTTATCCTCAAAGTCCGAGTTTGCCAAGATCCTGCTGGTTTAATTCTTAACAAGCTTGTTTACCAGCATTGAGTATCCGAACAACTTAACCTCCTATAACAGCAGAATGGTATACAAGGTAGCAACAGTTTTTTGCGGTGCTCCTCATTTTGTATAAAAAAAGAAATAATTATAATTAATAAAAACTTGAACAGTGATGATCTACTACTCGACAGGGCGGGCCTAAACCCTCGACACTTATGAATGACCAAGGTGGATGACCAAGCTATTATGCCCACAAGGAAAGGTTGTAGTCGTTGGCAGCAGGTGGAAAAACAAAACTTTTCTCGGAACGGAATTGCAGCCAAGAACAGAGCAAACAGATGTCGCCACAAGACAATATAAAGTATCATAACAGGTATGAGGCGCAGTTGGGGCGAGAATGGGGAAAAAACGATGGGCAAACGGTTCTTAGTTTGTACACTAAAACTTATCAGTAGATTTGCTCCCATTTGATGCTGAAGCTAGATCTGACTTTGATTTAACCGCAAGATCCATTGGTTAACAAAGCATTAGGAGTCCTCTAGGAGTGATCTAGACCTACAGATTTGGACATTGTTCTCGCCATTAATCATGGGTTTAATAACTTTTAATCAGATAGATTTTATTTCCCTTCTAAATGACCGAGCCAGAAAATCAGCAGAAGCAGAAAACACTGATATCATGGTGGAGAAGTAACCAAGCCAGTAAAATCAGCCAGAAAACAATGATTCGGCGAGACCAGTGAAAAGCATCCTCATCCGGGCGTGTTAATGCAGGAAGAAAATTAGCCAGATGGAACAGACAAAAAAATATAATGTTACAGAATATAACTCATAATGAAAAACATAACAACCCGTACCGCCAAAACAAGGTTGACTCAAGGCCAGCTATAAATACCCATGCGATTTCAAGGCCTACAGCACCTAAGTCGTCAGGGTATATAACCGTACAACTGTTGCCATTGTTTGGCGCCCTTGGCGGCTGGGGGGGCAGTTGAGGTACGTTATATAAATGATAACACAATGGCAGCAGAAACAATAGCAATCGAAAAAAATCTGAACCCTAAATACAGATGGCACAGCACGCCAGAACCGCACAACAAAAGATCATTTTGATCCAGTGCTGATGGCATAATATGTTAAATAACGTAATTTGAAAGTTGTTTTTAATAAAAAATAGATCATGGCGGATGTAAGAATAAAATGAGAAAGTCGATAAATAAAGACATGGAGGCTTGAAAAGCATTTCCAGAGACCCAGAATTGTAATCAATGCGGTTGCGTTGGAGGTAAGAACTTATTAAATCTATGCAGAGAACGCTAAGTCAAGACAGCCTCAAACGATGACAACGGTTTTTGGGAGGCGTGTGTGTACTAGATGTGACATCTACTAGTGTAAGATAAAATACTTAGATTTGTATTTTTTTTGGATAATTATAAGAGACACTGAATAAGAATTTTTTTTTTTTTTTTGTGGGGGGGGGGGGGGGGGGGGGGGGGGGGGGGGGGGGGGTTTGGGGGTGGTTTTTTGTTGGGGGGGGTGTGTGTTGTTTGTTGGGTTGGTACTGAAAGATGACTTAGTTATGTTCGTGGAGGTGACGTGTATTCAAGACTTAAAGTGACGGATGCATGTACTGATAAGAATCGGTGAAGGAACTGAAGGAAAAACTGATGTTAAGAACTTGGGGTGTCTTAATTAAAAACTTATATTATGAACTTGGGCGACTTGGGGTAGGGAGGTGTGGTGTACACAGAGCCTTTATTAGTTGTCATGTGTAACACCACGTGGGCAAGACGTCTTGGCGTTGTTTGGGATTCATTGGCTCCTGTGTAGGCAAGTTTCAAAGCACCACCATGTGCCATTGATCAAAAGCTGGATTGAATAAAAAGACAGTGAAAGTAAAGTACAACTCTGTGGCCGCCCGAAGCAGCAAAAAAAAGGAAGCAGGGCGTGAAGAGGGAAGACAGGCAGTAAAGGTGTCAGGGAATCAGCTGTGTTCCAATACTAGTTGACCTAAAAATATTTTTTTGGTTGTGAGCGCTACAAGGCGGGTGCGCGACCTACGTTTTTGGTGGTGGTTTTTGGTTTTACTTCTGTGTTACAAGCAAGGCTCGGGCTCAGCTTCTCCCTTCGCAGGCATGGAGTTTTTCAGGTTTCGCTAATTTCTACTCTTGCGATTATTGGTGCGTTTGTCGGGAACTCATGGATACGGGAATTTTCCTCAGCCCAGTAGTTCCGAATCTCCGCGCTGCCTCAAACAGTGAGTGCTCCTGTATTTAAGGCGGAAGATTTCATTGAAAGACAGCCCAACTTGCTAAATTGGATGTATGGTTTGCAATAACCGCTATCTCCTCAGTCTCTGTGCATAGGATGAAGGGCAATGTCCAACATTTTCCTGTCAGCCATTCTGCCCACTTGTTACTGTGAGTCCCTTTCCGGTTTTCCACCGCTAAAAACGTGAAAGCAACTTCAAAAGTCCCCCGTATTGCAGGTTAAAAGCCAGTGTGGTTGCGTCTTGGCTTGCTAGGTTGTCTAAATACCATCAATCAGCTTTTTGAACAGCACTTTGGCATGGGTTAATTTCGGCCAGATTGATAAATAGTTCACATCTGTTCTTACTTTCTGCTGCACATCAACAATTTTGGTCTGAAATTCTTGTGTAGGTTCTTTTGGATTCCTTGGTTGTGTTGGGATGTCTTTGCGTTTCCTCCATAGCAAGGCGGGGATGTTCGTGTTGGGTTGGTGAAGAAGGTTAGGTAGTTCTCTCCGTCGCTTGTTAATGGGCCTGCTGTTTAAGTTGCATCCTAAACTTGAGAAAGTGAAATGGGACGCATGGATGGTTCTTGAAGTATTGTCAACTGAGGATTACCCACTCTCTTTGGTCTGCATGATCAAAATGCGAACTAAAGTCACCACGTTCTCACTGAAAATGACACGCTCGGAAACAGCACAAAACCCCCAAGAAGAATGTCAAACGGGCGGGGGGGTCGGTTGTCAACGCCAACAACAGTGCTGGGGGGGCGATTGTGACGTCTTTGACCTATCACGGATTAAATCTTAGCTTATGTTGGTGAATGGAAGAAACAGGTCTCGATTTGTTTGGGCCTCAGGCCGGGAAGCCGTATTGCACCCTACCATGGCGTTTAGCCCCACTCACAAATTAAGTAATCTATGTGTCAGCCGAGCTCCGTATTGCCATCCTGTGTTCAAGTTCTTACCACCAGCACCGGCAATTAAGGATTTGCCCCCCGTCATTTACCTTCTCATTATTACCGTAATCTAGAGGAACATCTCCACGGGGTAGCTAGGAAATCACAAACACAGCGCCGGATGACTACCTTGATAAATTTTTGGTCGCTGTGAAATACAGCTTAATGGTGACGTCCATGAGAATTTCTTACACTTCAGTGAAAACATACGTGTAGAGAACATTATAAGACTGTATGCGTGAAATGGATGTTAGTGTAAAAGCTGAATAGTGTAGTAAATTAGTATTGATAACGGATTACCCTACACAGTATGTTGTGTTGTAGATAATCGGTTTTTTTGTGGTTATTGAAGTCTTATCATTCAGAGAACAGGGTAAGGCGGCGTTTAAGGCCACTTTCGCCAAAAAACTTGGTGGAGGAGCTAGTGAAGCAGACCAGGATTGGTAAAATAGCTGTTCTCTCTCTGGTGTGTGTGTGTGTGTGTGTGTGTGTGTGTGTGTGTGTGTGTGGGTGTGTGTGTGTGTGTGTGATGTGGGGGTGGGTTAGGCCTATTGTAGGTGCGACCCTTAATGCATTGAAAGCCTGCTTTCAGATGATTGGATTTGTGTGTGACCCCAGATTTTTGGTCTGACCCCTCTCAGCATGGGCCTGTTCTCCCCCTCCAATGGCCTGGCGTGTCCTTCCCCCAAACTTTTACCCCAAAGATGAAGTAAAAAGAGTGAGGCTGGGGACGGAGTGGTCTGTGGGGTAGGTGGGGGGGTGGAGGAATAACATTACTCCTCTTTCTCCTCTCTCTCCTCTCTCTCTCTCTCTCTCTCTCTCTCTCTCTCTCTCTCTCTCTTCCATCATGTTTCTCATCATAGTTAATTTCTTCTCTCTCTCTCTCTCTCTCTCTCTCTCTCTCTCTCTTCGTCTCTCTCTCTCTCCCCTTTTCGAAATCAAAGGTACCAACTTTGGAATCTCGGAAGATTTTTCCAAAACCGTGAGAGAAAGAAGAGAAGAAGGGGGTTAATTGGGGTGATGAAACAATATCATTCAAAAAACGAACGGGCCAGTCTTGTTTTGACAAATTGCACACTCCAGATGGTGTGCTGACCTTTGACACGCACTCACAAAAAAATCACGAAATCCTACAGCCAGTCAGCACGGAATTTTCCTGCACGTGAAAACAATAGGTTTGACGTCGTGCAATAAAACTGTCAACAAGAGAGAACCAAGCAGTTGCATGCAGCCAGTCGTGACACCAACTCTCCAACAATGAAGTCAAGAACGGAGGACGGAGCAAGCAAAGTTGGCAGTCCAACTGGGACAAGGAAGGCGAAGTAGAAGGGAAGAAACCAGCATTGTCTTCTGTTGCCAACGAATCACCCTGCAAGTCACGCCCTCGAACGCGACTGTTCTCCTCCCAACTGCAACACCACCAGGACCAGCAGAAACAACGACCGAGTCGGGACAGCAACACGTGAAGATCAGACTTCTTATGTGGGGCAGGGCAGCAGCAGTACCCTCAATACAACAATCACGGTCGAGACGTGAACCCCCTCCTCCTGGATGTCACGATGAACTGGATACCCCACCTCGACAAGAAGATGGCTGGTCGTCCTGTTTAAATGCCAAGTCAGCACCACCACGGGGCTTTGGCCGTGGGCCACCCCTCCTGATGTTGGAGATCGACACGAAGGGGCCCTATACCCCTCATGGTTTGCGAGGTGGACGGGGCGGGGGCAGCGCTTCACGAGACAACACTACTCAGGACAATGGTACACGGGGCATCAACAATCGGGGACCTCCACGCACCTGCAGCAGATAGGGTGTGGCCAGGCCTTCCAAGACGGTGATGTAGCGACAAAGATGACCGAGTGCTGCCTGAGGGTGGTGACGTGGAACATAGATAGGCTTGTGGCCCGCCTCAAAGAACAAGGTTTTGTAAATTATGTCAGCAAGTTTGATGGAGTTTGTCTAGTGGAGACTTTCGTTGATAACGTTTCCTTTCTCAGTGATGTCTTTCAAATGCATGATTGATTTTTCGCTACTGCCACATCAGATAGGCCCTGAAGAAAATCAGGAGGCGTGATCGTTCTTGTAAAGAAAAATGTATCCCAGTACTGTAAACAGATTGAGTGTTTGCTACCAAACATTGTTTGCTGTAAATTTTCAAAACAGTTATTCTCTTCAAAACATGATGTTGTTATAGTATGCACGTACGTTCATCCTCAAAATTCGACTTGGTACCAGCAGGCTGAAATAGACTGTGACATTAAAAACTTAGATACGTGTTTGACAAATGTATTACAAAAGTATAAGGACGTGCATTTTATCATATGTGGGGATTTAAATAGTCGGGTAGGAGTGTCTAATCCGGTCGCCTCAGTCTTGGACTTGAACCATGGGAGAGAATTGAAGATGTGTATACTGGACCTGAAAGACAATCACAAGACAAAAACACAAATCTCTTTGGGTCTCACTTATAACTTTATGTGAAGGCTATGACTTGGTCATTTTAATGGTTTGTGTGATGGGGTGAGAGGGGAAATTTACTTTCGTTTCTACGTGTGGAAACTGTAATTGACTACATGTTATGTTCGCATGATTTGTTACAATTTGACCTTTATTGTGTGTTGGGAAGGAAGTCCTGTCTCAGCATTTTCCGGTGGAACTATGTTTATCACACAAAACTATTGACAATGGTACTTTTAGAGAGGTACAGAAAAAACGATTTATAAAAATAATATGGGATGAAGATAAAAAAAAAGATGTGCTTGTAGCAGCAACACAGACTGATAGCGCCGTCTCTCTTCTTCAAGAAGCCACAGCATTAATAAACGTCAATTTAGAGAGTGCTATTCAAACATTCACTTGTTACTTATAATAATGTGTCCCAGTGCATAACCAAAACTATGCTTTGTAGTAATGAACCCTGGAGACAGCCTACTTGGTTTGATCAGGATTGTAAGGCGAAGAAACTTGTCACAAGAAGAGCATTAAGCCAGTATAGAAATCCGAAGGACAATAAACTAGAACAGAAAAGAGAATGGCATACTGCCAAGAGAGGAAGGAATATGAAGGACATGCAAAAAGAAAACGAGACCAGTTTAAAAAGGAACAGGTAAAATCCCTTACTGAAACATGTTCGGACAGCTCAAATTCTGGACCACTGTTCGTTCTGTCCTCCGAATAGTGTTCCAAGCCAAACATCTCAAAAGAACGGTGGCATGATCATTTTGAACACTTTTGAATTTCAACTTAAGACCAAGTGCCACGCCAGCAGTTAGTGTCTGAGCCCACTGAATATTGTCCTGTTACTGACGAACTAATAACACAGACGAAATAGGTGAGGCCATACGACACTTAAAAAGAAATAAAGCTAGTGGGTGGGATGGTATCCCAGCAGAAATATTAAAAAGCGTGATACAATACCGTTTTTGTTCAAGTACCTCAATGCCCTCCTTGAGGTAGGACACTTTCTTGAATTCTGGTCGAAGTCCATTATAGTGCCTATTTACAAGAAAGGTAATCCTGACGACCCTGGTAACTACAGAGGTGTATCGCTTATAAGCGTAGTCAGCAAGATCTTTACATATATTTTGAATAAGAGATTGAGCACATGGATAGAGGAAACTAAAACAAATTACAGAGCAGCAAGCAGGCTTCAGAGCGGCTAATTTTTACAGTAGACCGTATGTTCACATGTACAGTATAATACAGAAAAGCTTGGCTCAGAGAAAGGAAAAGTTTATGTAGCTTTCATAGACTACCAGAAAGCATCTGATTCTGTAAATCGTGATAACCTATGGGCTTGTCTGGCGAAAAAAGGACTGTCAAGAAAAATGCTGAAATTATCAAAAGCATGTATGAAAATGTTCTTTGTTGTGTGCAGGTCGGTTATGATTACACAGAGTTCTTTGAGTCACCAGTGGGTGTTAAACAAGGCTGCTTACTTTCACCCAAAATTTTCTGTTTATTTATAAACGACGTAGCAGATGACTTAAGGAGAGATGGAAGACATGGTATAGTATTGTCCAACCCGATAGAAGAAATATTTACTCTATTGTTTGCGATGGCATAGCTTTAGTATCACACACTGTAGTTTGAAATTTCAAAACAATTGAATGTATTGGCTAAAGCATCTAATAGAATAGGATTTAACAGTAAATTTAACAAAAACTAAAATTATGGTATTCAGAAAAGGATGCCATCTGGTAGCAAGAGAGAAATGGTACTTAAATGGAGAAGTCCTTGAAGTAGTCAATGCATATGTTTATCTTGGCTTTACCTTAACAACAAAACTGTCTATAGAGAAAGCCATGAAGCAGATAGTAAGGAAAGCTAGGAAAAAGACAACTGGCGTATCTCGGGCATTATGGAAAAAAAGAATGTTGTGGGCGTTAAAGTGTTTTTTACGTTTATTTGACCGCCAAATTCAACCAGCCCTCCTGTATGCAGCAGAAATGGGGGATTAAAGAGGTAAAGAAATACAGCGTGTGCATATGTATGCATATAAGAAGTTTTTTAGCAGTCAGCCAAAAGACACCCAACTCCATGATCTAAAGGGAATTAGGCAGGTATCCTCTTTTCATCATGCAATCATGAAGGCTGTTAAATATTGGTTAAAGCTATTAGAAATGGAGAGTAGTGGAATCCCTAAAGCTATGTATGTACATCTGAAGCAGCTAGACGAGAGAGGAATGAAGACATGGATAACTGATGTTAAGATGCAATTATTTCGGTACGCTTTGGTTACGTGTGGATAGAACAAGTAGGAAGCAAAGCTGGCTTTTTAAAAGCCCTGAAAGAACGTCTGCAAGATTGTTTTAAACAAGAATGGCATGACAAAATATCATTAAAGCGAACGATTCAACGAATATAGAAGTT
>JAFLJL010015444.1:35000-37500 GCA_018398815.1 Conus ventricosus
TGTCCAGAAACTCGGAGATATTTGGCGGAGTGTTCGACTTCGTCTTCGTCTGGAAGTTTCCTCTTAAGCAGTCCCGCTAAAGTCTCGATTTTTCTTCTGTTTTTTTTTTTCTTTCTCTTTTTGTTTGTTTGTTTTGTTTTGTTTCAGCTAGTATGTAATTAAGTTTCTAACTGAGTCTGGGACTGTTGGGGTTGGGGGGGGGGGGGGGGGGCGTTGCTCTTGTCCGTGGGTTCTGAAGAGCCGCCGATGTGTGCTCGAAAGTTCGGCTTCTGAAAGAGCTGAGCACAAAGAATCAAGACTAACCGGAGTCGATCAGAAAGTCGACACCAGTCTGATATAATGAAAATTTAATACAATGATTCTTGGATGTTAGAAGCTACGGACTCAACTGTAATTACAGACTTTGTTACTGACTTGAAAGGAATTAGAAAAATCCGGAGGAAATTATTTGTACAGGAGAGTCACTGGGAAAAGCACTTTAAGGCATCAGTCTGGCACTGCGTTTTTGGCATCAACTGGTACCTGCGAGCACAGTTTCGTCCTCCACATGTATACATGTGACCAATCAGCGGACAAGGAATAATGGAGGATAAAGCCTGGTATGACGCAGACTCAGACCCGAGCATTATCTCCATCATCATCATGGACAGATCTTTTTTATGTATGTTCACAGAACTCAAAACTCAAATTCTATGAAGCAGCCCCTGATATGGTCCCTTGCGGTCAGCTCAGCGATAAACAACGTAAACTGCACTGAACTGAACTGATCCTTCGTCCCCCCCCCCCCCCCCCCCCTGCTCTTGAGGTGACCTCAGTTGTGATGTCCTCCTCCTCCCCATGTCAATGAGTGTTGCGAGTTCGTGACTGTCTTGAATATCATTGAAAATCTCTCACCTGTGCACAGAATATTCGCGTGCACAGCTGGTGTAGACTGGAGACGTTGTCGCACCCTTTTTTTTATGGATGACGCTCACTTATTCTGACAAAGCTACTAAATTATCACTGTCGTCGATGAGGGTGAGGGTGAGGAGGGGGATATGAGGTGGGTGGGGGTGGGGGCTTAGTTGCCGTCCTGTGTGTGCCTGTGTTCAGTATATGTATCGCTGACCACCGATGTAACTCACTTAGACTTAGACTTAGAAGCTCCCGCGTCTTGCGACGCATGAGGCAGTCAAGGCGCTCCACTGTGCACGGTCCCCTGCCAGTCTGGTAGTGTCACTCCATCTTCTATCAACGAGTCTGAGGTCTTAAGAGGCTGACACACGAGCTCCCCGCCCGTACGCTTCGACGTACGGTCGAACCGATCCCAAACGGAGCGTCTGTCATAGTAAACGTACGTCTCAAACGGACTTCGCATCCAGCTCGACCCGACCGTTCGAGATACACCGTGATCTATTCGAAACGGACAGCTAGAATCCTCCAACCAATCAACGCTCAGCATTGAGCGAACACCCATGACAACGGAAAAATGGCGTCGTCCAGCAAGGCGATCAGACTGTCCGATTCGTAGACCAAACATTTGATTGAATCGTACCAAGGCCATCATGTGCTTTGGAATGTCAACTCAAAAAATTATAGGAATCTAAATATTCGAGAAAAGGCTTCGTATTCAATTGTACAGTCCTTTGAAGCGGCATGTGGGATCAAACTCGAAGGGTTTAAAACTCGCGTATAGGTCGGACCGCACAGGTTCAAACGTTTCGTGAAGCACTCCGTCCGTTCGACACTGACTGTCGGATCGCACAGGTTCAAACGTTTCGTCTCAACCGTACGGGCGGGGAGGCTCGTGTGTCAGCAACTTTAACAAGAGTCGAAAGTTTTCTTTGGCGGGTAGGCTGAACTACTTGACGTTGATAGTTCCTGTAAACTACCAACTTGTTACGTCGTCGATGAGCAGGGAGGGGGAGGAGGGTGTGAGTGTGTGTGTGGGAGGGGCGGGGAGGGAGGGTTGGAGCTAGCAGGTATCCTGTGCGCGTTGAATCAGTAGTATATGTATTACTGACTACCGATGTGACTCATCAGGAGCGTAAGCTTTCCGTGGTGGGTAGCGTGGGAAGTACTTGACGTTAATACTTCCATGAGGAAAATATTCCTGAAAGTGTGGAAAAACCGAACCTGGGTGTGGCTTTGTCAGGAACATAACTGAAATGACGGCATGAAAGTAATAATGCTGCTGGAACAACACAGGAGTGAAGAAAGGCACACACACACGCACGCACGCACGCACATACACACACACACACACACACACACACGAAAAACGAGGCAGCTCCCCCCACCCCCACCCCCACCCCATCCCCCCACCCCCTCCAATGCCTGCCCCACCCCACCCCTTACCCCACCCCCACCCCAAATCCTCACCTCTCTACGGAGAAGACGTTGCGCTGGTTGGGCTTGACGTCAGGCGACGCCGAGGCAGGAGGGGTCCGGCGATGTTCTTCTGAGCAGGTCCATGGGGTCCGTCAGGTGTACCGCCACCACGCACTCCGGGCGACGGCAG
>JAFLJL010015445.1:0-25000 GCA_018398815.1 Conus ventricosus
GATCGAGCATCAGCCAATCAACTGCAGGTACTGTCACAGAGGTGGAGAGAACAGGGAAATGTCTGTTCTACCCCACTTGCTCCTCCACCGAGTTTTTGGGCGAAAGTGACCTAGAATTAGCATATTACTGTTCTCTGACAAGTAAGACGTCAATAACCAAAAAATAACGATTATCTACAAACAAACATACTGTGCAGGGTTATCCGTTTTCAATACTAATTTACTAAACTTTTCAGATTTCAGTTTTTGTTTAATCCTATGTTTTTCTTGATCGTTTTCAATAACATCATTTTCGCGCAAACATTCTTCAAATGAGTCTTGTCTTTCATGTGAAATAACACTACAGTCTTTAACTGTTCCTAAAGTCTTTTAAAAACTGAGTTATATTTCTGGCATAAAATCACACACTTATCCCATCATGTCTTCCACTGAAAGCTAGTTTTGACAAAGTGTTTCTCTTTTTAACTATATCTTTTTCTGCTGAACAGTCATCTATAATAAAGAGTGTCTGCGTTCTTCAAACACTTTTATAAAAGTATTCTAAACACTCACTCAGTTTAGTGCTAGGATTAACTAAATATACGTCATTGTCTGTCCATATAAACCTTCTATCATGATATGCTTTGTTCCTTTTAAGTGTTGGACAGAAAATCACAATATGATCAAAATTATAGCGATAAACTGTTTGTAATAAGTCTAGGACAAATATTGTTTTTCCACAACCAGTCTGCCCACAAATCATTGAACATGAGGGGATTTTTATCATAAAGTTTAACTGCTCCATAGTTTTATAGCAGAATTTAATCTAATCCAGTTATTATTTTTATCATACTCTCTGTCAAAACTTGTTCAGTAAAATAAAACCCTACGAGGCCTAAATGTGTAAGATTAATCAATTCAGTTCTGTAAGATTGTTTCTATTTAAGTCAACATTGATTTTGTTGCTTGTTGTTATAATCTTATTCCTCACCATTGTGAAGAACGACGACAACAACGTTAAGGCGTTTAACGTCTAAGTTTTGCCAGCTAATATTATTCCTTTTATAAGGACGTCACTAACGCCCACAACCCCATCCCTCTCCACATCTTTAAAGACAGAAATTTCAAATATCATTGTGAACGTGTTCTCCTAATTTTCTGCTTGGAAAGAACTGTAATTTTGTAGAAGCTTTTTTTACAACTGTTTCTTTTCTGTGGAGGATGTACTGTTTTTTCCCATACGGCGTTATTTCAATTTCTTTCCGACTATTGTCGTCTGGCATAAGACTTACATGTAAAGGGCCAGAGTTGAATGCTTTTCTGAAACTTTTTTGACGGCTAAAATATGTAAATGGGCTTATGAATTCAAATTTTATTTCCCATTTAAATATGGTTCTAAGTGCCATTTGAGGTCAGGTTTTCGAACTATTTTATATTCATACTGGCCAACATTATTTGCCTCTAGATTGCGTAGTTGCTCTAGTTTAGGAACCTTTTGTTGTCGTCAACCTCTTTGCGTTTATAATCACCATCTTTAGTGTACTCAAAACCATACAAAGTGCCTATCTCACCATTCTGTTCAAAGTCCGCAACATCTGCAAGGTCTTTTAATTCTAAGGTTATACACTCTCACAGGAGCTAATGTAACTCCTGATTCTTCTGGCCCACGCGACATGTTTTAGTACAACGTATTATTTTTTTCCAAAAACAATGTGCAGGTTATCACATTTCACGACTTTCCCCGCTTTGTCTTGATTTTTATATTAAATGATCCGACCCTCCCACAAACTAATCTTTTAAACTGTAAATTAGGAATTGTATAATTTCATAATCGCAATATGCAGCTTTCCCTGATGGAAGAGCTCTTAAATCAGTTGAGGGCCTTCCATTCATATAAGTTTCATCAGTGCTCAGCTCATCCAAATGAACATAGAGTAATGAATGTAATGCAAGATCGAGCGGACTTTCCCCCTCATAAGTAGTTTCATCTGGCGCAGCACTAAAACTATAAGTGGGTAGATTGCAGTTGTAAAGCCTAACATTTTAGCTAGCTCTCTATCAAAAAGTAAGATATTCTTCAGGCTTGAATGTTAACATTGTTTTTAGATTTGCATTGTTAAGTTTGAGAGTAATGTCAAAGTTACTCATTGCTTCTTTTAGTGAGCAAAACCGTAATAACCATCAGGTATTATTAACTGGCTAATTTTGGTCCCTGCTTTGGTAACTTTTAGAATCTTGTTATTCTCCTTGGCTTTGCTTTATATTAAACCATACGACTTTGTAGAATATTTCATGGAGTGCGACCATTTTGGTTCTGCAATCGTTTTCAACAGCATGTTCTAAAAACGAAGGACGGTCTTGAGTTGTTATTGTTACAAACATTTTTTTAAACGAAATAAAAATGAGTGCATTCAAATATACTGGCGCAAAATATTTTCTGTTGGGCCGCACTACAATCTTAAAAATATAGCAATGATACTCTTGACATTGCTGTGACCCAGACTGCCTCTTTTCATAAAAAGGTGAGTACTCCATTGAAGAGCTATCTTAACCCCCCTATTGAAAACGACCACATCAAGAAAGGTGGTTTAGTCATCCGATGCAGTTTTATCAGAACCAGTTAAACTTTGCTGTGTTTTGCGCATCAACTGGGTGTGGAGTGTCGTATGCCGATCATTTAAATCACCATGATCCTTTGGTGAGGTCAGTGTACAGATTTCATTTCTATTACACCTTCAGACGTATTTTGACTGAACTGCAAGCGCCTTACCAAATGACAAAACCATTTAATCCACTTAGCAACAGAATAGACATGAAGGCTTTTGAAAGGATCTGTAACGAATTCATTATTAACATCAAGACAGGCTTTAGACAAAAGTTGGATCATAATCATGGCCTAGGCGACCTTTATTTTCGGGGGCACGCACAGAAAGTATAACTATGACTGGCATCCTCCTTTCAAACTTTCTTTTCAGGCAAAACTGTTCAGCCCGGGTCCCTACAGCAAGAGCATAAAACAGCATGGACAACATTTATCTTAGACACTTCTAAGGCCTAACTAGAGCGGGAATAGAACGAATAAACGACTCTCTTCGTACTTACGTTTGGTGTTTGCTAGGTTCACAAGCACAGGCAAGATCGAGCATAACTGATCCTTCTACTGGCTTTGACGCGCAAAAACAATATTAGCAAATTTAGAGGACGCCATTAATTCTACAGTTGATTTGCCTTCAAGTATACAAAGGTACCAACATGTTTTACAATACGCAAGATCGAAAGTTAGACTTTGCTGTTGGCACTGGTTTATACATGCTGCCTTCTGACCTCAGACTCCAGATAGGTACAATAATAAACTATAATAATGAAATTCTTATAGCAGGCAATGAACAGAAGGTTGGGAAAAAACGACATAAATTCTGAGCCAGTAATATTACAAACAATAAAAGAACACCAAGATTAAGTCATCCATCCCGAAGTCCAAACCCCAAAGTCATTGAAGACTCAGCAAAGCTCGCGGGCTCTGTTCGCGATGACCATGAATATGAAAAGACAGCGCTTGTTCTTGGATTAACTGGCATAGGATTACTTGGTCTTATCTTACTAATAGTAACCCAACTATTACGAGAACTAATGTCCATAAGTGCTCGGCCATAAAGCCAACTACTTTGCTTGCAGTAGACAAAAGCCAGCTGACAATACTCCCAATATTCCTGGTAAAGCGTCCACGGCTTTACCAGCTAATTTTTTTAATAAACTTGCAAGTGATCAAGCTGTTTTTTTACCCATGATTATCAGGCGGAGATGGAGGGTGATGGCGATGGAGGCGCTGGACTTTGGCTCCACCGCCGCCTGTAATAGCCAACACCAATGTACTTATTGCAAATCTAAGGCAGTTATAACGCTTGCTAATGTGACTCCTTGCTCTCTAAACAGTGTTCGTATCGTTCTGCTAGTGTCGTGTCTTCATATAAAATTTTTTCGATAGTTTCTCTTATTCTATTCACTTGAGTTCGTAATTGGTCTCGGTTAGTAGTCGTCACTTCTAGTCTTGCTGATCTTTCTTGTTCAAGATCTTTTAGTCTTTGGGTTATTCTTTCTTTAATATCATGCCCTAAGTTGGCGTCATCAGCCTCAACGAGTTTTTCTTTTTCTCTTTTTATATGCCATCTAGTTCACCTAGTTTTGCTAATTGTTTGTTAATTCGCCTCTGATGGTTCTTAAAGTACGATCAAGGGCTAATAATTCTCGCATAGGCAATGGGGAATCATTAATTGTTTTTAACGCTGTTTCTTCTGAAAAACTGGTTTCTGCTTCTATTGTATTTATTAATTCGCCTGCTGATTGATTTAATTCTTTAAGTTCCATGTTTTGCATTTGGTTATCTGTTGGGAGTTCTTGCAGTGTGTTTTGAGTTTAGAAACTGCCTCTGCCCTTAATTTTGGCTAACAAGGCCAAGCGATTTTGGTCTTTCACACTAAGTCTTTGTATAATTGTACTCTTGGCTAAAAACTTTGATGGGTCGGGTTTAGTTGTAAGCCGAACAGTTGCCCTTGATCGTTTTTTACAGACAAATGATCATCTTTTAATTCAAAATCATTTGGGTCTATAAATTCGGGAGGTTCTTGGCCTAACTTTCGTAAATGATTTAACCTTACTTTCTGTTAATTCATGCCACATTGAGAGCGTTGAGCGATTGCTGTGTCAAAGGGATCATTTCACTCATGTCGTCTCCAGGATCAAAAACATCATAATCTTCTTCACCTTCAATTCTTGCCATGTTTTTAAATAATTAACTTTTTATTTTGTTTTATAAAATGGCGGAGCAAACATATGGCTCGATTCTTAACCCGCATAGAAAACTGAAAGAGCCTTAGGCGTGAAGGGAAATAAACGGAATTTATTGTTCCAAATAATCCATCTACTATTGATGCAGATCAAATTTTACTGTCAAATTTCCAGACTTAGGAGCGGATGAATTGATTGTGCCGGGCTCTGCGCGTCTTACTTTCAAAATAGCGCTCGATTCAACAACAGACCAAAACAGGACAGTTGTCCAGAATCTGGGACGGGCAATCGTTAAGAAAATTTCTATAAAACTTGAGGGGCAAGAAATATTTTCTTTACACAATGCAGACATATTTTTTAACCTATTCTGATCTATGGCTAACGGGAATGAAAGGGCTGACTTTGCGTTTCAAGGAATAGAAAATGAAGAAGCACTAAAACATAGAATAGGTGCTGCAGATACTAAAGACGGCAAAAGTATGCAGCTGTAAATTTTGCGTTGGAAATCGCTTTTCCATTCCCTTAGATTTTGAGTTGTTAAAAGCGCATGCGCCGTACTTTCAAGGAGCATTAAAGACAGATTGTCATATGAACTAACTTTTAATGAATACAAACGTGTTATTAGATCAACAGACACCGAAGCAAAGTACAGCATTTCTGACATCTCGTTAGAGTTTGACGTTGTTAGCAACTCTAATTTAGCAGAGCTGATTGCGCACCAATTCATTCACATTTCCCAATATATTACGAAGGTGATTCATCATACAACATATCCCAGAAGCAGGGCAGACACTATATGGAATTTTAGTTTTAGTGTTGCAGCAAGATCGCTTAAAGGTATTTTATTGCTGTGTGAAGATGAAGAACGTTCAAAAGAGGAAGTGAAAAGTTTTTTAATCCAAAAATAACGAAAGTACAATGTTCGATTGAGGGCAGTCCTAACCAAATCTATGCTAGCGGGCTTAAACCTTATCAGCATTTTGATGAAATAAGAAAAACTGTTTGGAGGTGGGGGTGTAGAATCCAACAGTTGACCTTGCGTCTAAAGATTTACTCTTTCACAATGTTTAGGCTTGATGATTATTTAACAACAAAATACGGTTTATGGATTGACCTAAGATCAACAGAGGATAATCAGTTGCATGGAAGCGGGAGAGCTGTGAGAGACGTAATAAACATTCAAATTGATAAAGAAGAAGAAGCGATAACCGCTTAATGTACATTTGTTTTTAATATATGATGCGCAGCTGATATTGTAAAGAACAGATTAACAGATGTAGTATACTAAATTATTTTTTCATTTTAAAAAAAGCATGTCTGTTAAACATTATCCAAATGTGCCTACAGCGCCGCAAAGAAGGGATAGTGAAAACCCCTAACATAAAAACCTTTAGATTAACAAACATTACACAAATGCAACAAAAACTAGAGCAAGACCTTTCAAAATACAGCAAAACCAAACGAAGGTATTCTGCTGCCTTTAATGCTGTTACCTATGTTAATACTGGAGCATCGACTATAAGTGCTCTATCAGCAGGAACAAGTGTAGGCCTCTTAGCAACGGGCATAGGCGCACCCGCAGCTTTACCTCTAGGAGGTTTGTCTTTAGCTCTCGGTCTGTGTTCATTAGCTGTAGGTGCTGCTGGCAAAATTTAAAAACTAACTTCAAAAGCACACAGCTTGGTTCAACTAATAACGGCTAACTTAGTTCGTTTAAACTGACAATAAATAAAGCGCTTGTTGACTCAAACATCACGGATGAAGAATTTAATCGTTTACAGGCCGATTTTGATGACTCAAAAGACAAAAGTTTGATCTTCAAAGAAAGGCGGGGGCAAGTTTTTCTCAACAGCCAGACCCGAGCAGATAAAAAAGGAATGCTTAAAAAAAGTAAACGAGACATTAAACTCTGTTCTAAACAGCTCACATTAACAACACCAAAAGGTGTTTATACTTTAGTTTATGAGTCCAAGCGCAAAAAGACCGTTGATATTGATTCTGATTAAGCCGTTGTATTTTTTTTAATTTAAATAAATATGTTGGCTTAGAAAAGAAAGACAGCATGGCTAAGATATATGAAGGACAAGGCGAATTGTTTGAAGGAATGCTTGAGAGAGAGCGTTTATCAAGAGCACTGATGATATTGATTTAGAAAGTCATTGCCCAAAAACGTACAGGCAAGTGTTGTTCATGCTTTTTCTCAGTTCCAGGAAACTAACAATAGACCCGCCAGTTAAAGTAATGTTAGCTGTTTTAATCGACTATGTAACAATAAATGAAGAAAATCTAGAAGTCTGGGTCCAACTAACAGCAGACTATTCTTTCTCATAATGATTTAAAACCCCGGGTTGGGCAGACGAACTGCTTAACGTTTGACGCTACCGCTGGAGAAGCTAAAATGAGAGGCTCTGGTTGGGTCAGAGGGCGAAAAGTCTTAGAGATTGATTTAAACAGGCTAAGTATGCCCCGATTGTAGGCAGGCTTACATTCCGTCCCTCGGAGTTGTTTTTAAGAGAGCAGTTTTAAACAAAAAAAATTAGACAACAAATGTTTCATGTGGTGCGTTCTTGCAAGGCTGCATTTGGCCCGCGAACACGCAGAGAGAGTGACTAACTATCGGCAATACGCCAAAGATCTTAACTTCAATGGAATATCCTTTCCTGTTGTGTAGACCAAATTGATCAGTTGAAGAACAAAAAACCCAATAACTGTTAATGTATACACATGGGATGAGGAAACAAATTTGGCCCCAATTAAAGTGTCCAAGAACAGTCCAACAATAGGCGAACCAGCCAAAAGTCATGTGGACTTACTCCTAATGTTTTCGCCAGCAGGGCTGCCCCATTACACATTGATACGCACAATGAGCAGATTATTGGCGCATACTTCAAAAAACACTAACATAAAAGAATTCTGCAAAAAATGTTTAACAAGAATTCCATCTGTGCAGCCGCGAGTGAACATATAAAACATTGTAAAAGTTCTGTAGACTGTAAGACAGAACTAACTACGCCCCCGCCAGGATCTAAAGTTAGTTTTAGAACTGGAACGGCTGAAAAACAAGTCCATGTAGTTTACGCAGACTTCGAGTCGCTTATTGTTCCTTATGAAGGGCCAGCACCACAAAAAACTTCGAAAAACGTCTTAATTGAGAAATCATCAGATTTTTTTCATTTTCTTTCATCCTTGTAGGTCGGATGGCGTTCATTTAAAGCCAAAATTTATAGGGGCCAAATGCTGCAGATACTTCTTAGACGCATGCAGCAAGTGCGCAATGATGTTCTAATAATCTAAACTTATCTGAAATCATAATGACACCTGAAGACCAACAACAGTATGATCAGCCCCACATTGTTGGATTTGCGGTTTAGGTCTCTCATCAAACGCAGAGAATCCAACAGTAAGAGACCATGATCACATTAGCGGAAAGTTCAGAGGAGCGGCGCATAACAAATGCAATCTTCAACTAAAGTTTGATCCTAGACATGGGAAGCTGCCCATCTTCTTTCATAACTTGCGAGGTTACGACTCTCATCTTATAATGAAAGATGGACGATGCCTTCAGGGTGTCATGCATTGCACGTCATCAGAAAAGTACATGTGCTTTAATTAATAAACATGTCTTTTTTTGACTCTATGCAACACATGATGGGTTTATTAGAGTCATGGCTATGTCCCTTTAAAATCCTGCCAATAACGGAGAACATTTTGACTCAAACTCTTGTTGAAAAGGGGTTTACCCCTTTTGAGTACATGAACAGTTGGGAAAGGTTTGATGAAGACACACTTCCTCCTAAAGGCGCGTTCTTTTCTTGTCTTTGAGGAAAGGACATCAGTGACTCCGATTACAGCTGCTCAAGATGCGTGGCAGAAGTTAAATTGTAAAACGATGGGAGCTATCATGACTCATACTTGATGGCTGACGTATGTTTGTTGGCGGACGTCTTTTGAAAATTACAGAAAGACTGCATGAAAAAATTATAGTTTGGATCCTGCGCATTACATTTCTGCGCCGGGATGAGTTGGGATGCTTTCTTAAAGTTTATGGAGTAAAGATTGATTTTTTGTCAGATTTACCAATGATTCAGATGATTGAAAACGGATTGCGTGGAGGAATTAGTATGGGTCGCATCATTACTGTAAAGCAAACAACAAATTTACTTGGACGACTATGATCCGAGTAAAAGGTTAACTATCTCATTTTTTAGATGCAAACAATCTGTAGGGTTTGGGCAATGGCGCAATCACTTCCGTTACGCAACTTTAAAATGTACATAAAAAGACAATCCGAATAATATTCAAAGGCATTAAAGTGGTTGGGCAGATTGACGCCGATCGACAGCGTGGATACATTCTAGAAGTTGACTTAAAATATCCTCATAAACTCCATGACCTGCTAATGACTATCCATTAGCAGCAGAAAGTCTAAAGATGGACCCAAAGGAGAGCCGCCTAAACTTGTGCCTAATCTTCGAGGCAAAAAAAATTATGTCTGTCTTTACAGACTTCTACAATTTTTTTTTAAGACATGGGTTGAAGTTGACAGCAGTTCATCGCATAATTGCTTTTGATCAAGAACAGTTCATGAAAACCTACATCATGAAGAACACTGATCTCAGAAACTAAATCCGCAGATGCTTCAAAAAAAAGATTTTTTCAAGCTGATGAACAACAGCTGTTTTGGAAGACTATGGAGAATCCGAAACAAGCGCAAAGATGTCAGATTAGCACAGAGAGAACGAAGCAATTAAGTGACTTCAAAACCTAATTATCGGACTTCAGAAGATTTCATGATCAGCTTTTTGGCATAATGATGAAAAAAAAGAAAGTCAATTAGACAACCTGTATTTATTGGGTTTACCGTTTTAGAATTATCAAAGCTTTTGATGTTAGAGTTTCTTTATGACTACTTTAAGCCCTCGTATCCTGGGGCCCAGAGTACTTTACACAGATACAGACAGTTTTGTTATGTTATTCTACTAAAGGGACATCTATAAAGACATGGAAATGGAAGTAGCAAAAGGACATGCGGGATGGTTTTGACACGTCGATTATCCTAAAGATTTCGCCTTTGCTTTAAATTTTACTAAAAAGAAGGTTTTAGGAAAGATGAAGGTTTGAATTATCTGGAAAGGTGATCAAGGAGTATGTGGGGTTAAGGTCAAAAATGTCCCAGTATTTCAAGCCAGGAGAAAATCATTAAGAAAGAAAAGGGGAATATCTCGCAGCGTTGTGCAGTCAAACATATCACATGACAATACAAAGAAGCATTGTTTGGCAATAAGACTTTTCATCATGACAACGTAAACTGCGATCTAATCTACATGAGATCAACCAAACAGTTGTAACAAAAAAAGTCGTTAGATAGAACAAACACAAACGGGTGTTTGTTAATCCAGAGTTTTCATATCCCAATTGGGCACTGGAGAAACCGTAAATTAATTAAAGCGGAAACTGTGTCCGGCGGGATTATCTGCAGTTCTTCCTTCACAAAGATCTTTGAGGAGCTGGCGGGTTTTGTTGTGTCAGTTCTCGTAAATAATACAGGGGGCGGATTCATTTTTACAATTCTTTTTATTTCGTACGGGTCACACTCCAAATGGATCGGTTGCCCTGATGCGAGGGGTCCCTTCTGTTTCTCCCGGTAAATAAAGGTACCTTATTTCAACCCAAATGGTAATAGTTTGCCGGATGAAGACCTCCTTCAGCAACATTTATTGTTTTTCTTTTGATTGCTTGTATGGTTTTAACCTTTAAATTCTTCATATTTCATTGCGCGCAAAACTGAGGGCAATCTTCTAACCCATTCTGTGTTGCGAAAATTTGGGTCAATCAGTCTCTGTGATACGGTAGGGGGAAAAGTCTTTCAGCCTAACTGTTTGTTAAAGTTTTCGACTAAAGCCTGTGATCTATGAACCGGGAAATCCCTCTTTTAATGGTAACTCTATGTTTCAACAATAATTGATTCACTTGGCCTTTAAATTCTTTTCCATCATAAACTTGAATCATGCGGGAAAATTTAAAAGGGCCTCGTTGTATATTCAGTTGTATGGCAACAGAAACAGCAGAAGCACTCTTTTGTGTTAAGGGTTTCCCGCATCTTTGTATCTTGAAGCTATGTAAATGACTGTGAGTGCGTACTTAAATCTTTTTCGTTAATCCTATCAGAGGGTAATATAAAAGATCCATTGATGGGGTCTTTTGGGAGTTGTATTGACAAAGTGTGGTTCTGTATTCGCCTAGGCGCGGGTAAATAAATTTCCCAAATTGCTTGTTTAGATAACCTTTCCTTTGCTGTTTGTTCACTGACCCCAGTGCTTGGCTTAGCTTTTTAATTGCGTTATTCCTTCCAAATATCCTTTGGGCGAAATTAGATTTTGTTCATTTTTTATTCAGCCAATATTATGTGAAAACAAAATACACACGGTCATACCAAAAACAATAAACCCGATTTCTTGCATCTTTTGTTTTTCTGAGGGTTTGATAAAAGTCATGAATTTTGGTGGGGGCAAGTCTCGATTGGTTTGCCTGTTACAAGATAATATTGTTTTATTACTTGATAAACCCATTTTTATATGTATAAGCTGCATCCCCCTGTTTTTTCAGTGTGTCATTAATAAAATCTAATGCTCAAGTCTCTGCTTTTATGGGCCCGTCTTGTGCAGCTGCTAGTTGCTCCATAGCTTTGTTATGTTTTTTCTCTCGCCGTCATCCCGAGTTTACTAAATGCGAAATTACTTCCGCTAAAGCAAGCGCATTCACCCCCAGCGCCCTATCATTATTGCGAGTGAAGCATTTTTTTAAAAGGGATTTTTTTCTTACAATTTTATATTGTCTGGAATTTTTCCCTTGCTTAACTAGAAATCTTTCGTAGAAACCCCGAGCTGCAATGATAGAATCAGCTTTGCTGAATCCTCAAAGTCTGTTTGCCAAGATCTGCTGGTTTAATTCTTAACAGGCTTTTCCCAAGATTGAGTATCCTACACTTAGGCCTCCATAACAGCAGAATGGTATACAAGGTTAGCAACAGTTTTTTCGGTGCTCATTTTTATAAAATAAAATAATTATAATTATTAAAAACATGAACAGCGATGATCTCCTACAGCTACAAGGCAGCCTAAACCTTCCTGAACTTATGAATGACCAAGTTGATGACCAAGCTATTATGCCCCCCAAAAAGGAGAGGTTGTATTTTTTGGGCAGCATGTGGAAAACAAAACAGTTCCTCGGAACTGAATTCAGCATTGAACAGATTCAACAAATGTCGCCGCAAGACATTTTAAAGTATCATTAACAGGTTTGAAGCGCAGCTGGGGTCTAGAATGGTTTGAAAAGTGTGGGGGCCCAAACGGTTCTTAGTTTGTACACTAAAACTAGTCAGTAGATTTGCCCCCATTGATTTGAACAAGATCTTACGTATGATTTAACGCAAGATCCGTTTTAACAAAGTCATTAGAGTCTCTAGGGTGTGATCTATACATACAGATTTGGAACATTGTTATCGCCATTAATCATGGGATTAATAACTTTTAATCATATAGATTTTGTTTCCCTTCAAAATGAACGAGCTGGAAAATCAGCAGAATCAGAAAACCTGAATCAGGTGGAGAAAGTAACCCAAACCAGAAAATCAGCAGAAAACGCTGAACCAGGTGGAGACCATTAAAATCCTGGGCGTGTTGAAGCAGGAAGAAAATTAGCGAGTGGAACAGACAAAAAAAATTAAAGTTACAGAATATGATCATCATGAAAACATACACCGGCCAAAGCCAGAACAAGTTGATTCAATGCCAGCTATAAAAACTCCCTGTGATACAAGGGCCCCCAAAATCTTCATGGAATATTGAACTTTTAAAAATGTTGCCATTTTTGGCGCATTGCTGCTGTTGGGGGCGGTTATTACTGTTATAAAATATATAACCAATGGCAACAAAAAAAAAAGCAATCAAAAATCTGAAACCGTTAATACAGGGGAAAGGGCAACAGCACGCCAAAACCCCCAATAACAAAAACACGTTTGATCCATTTCAAATGGAATAATTATTTTAAGAACTTAATTTTAAATTTTTTAATAAAAAAAGATCATGGCGTATTATAAAATGATGAAGTCAATAATAAAGACATGGAAATCTATAAAAGACATTTCCATAGACCAGAATTGTAATCAATTTTGGTTGCTTAGGATGTAAGAACTTCCTTAAAATCTATGCAGAGAACGCTGAGCAAGACATCCTCAACGATGACGCGTTTTTTGAGGCGTGTGTGTACTATATTAGGCATCTGCTATTTAAGTAAAAACTTTGATTGTATTTTTTTGATAATTATAAGATAACTTTAATACGAACTTGGTTGTACTTAAAGGATGCTTAATCAAGAATTATTAAGAACTTGATCAAGAACTTAATTAAAACTTAATCAAGAACTTATTAAGAACTTGAAGTAACTTAATTAAAAACTTAATTAAGAACTTGGGGTTTACTAATTAAAAACTTTAAATTTAAAAACTTGGGGTGACTTGGGGGTGGGAGTGTGTGTGGTGTACACAGGGGGGGGGGGGTGGGGGGACGTGCGTGGTGGGGTGGGGGGTGGGGGGGACGTGCGTGCGGGGGGTGGGGGGTGGGGGGAGGGGGGGGACGTGCCCTGCGGGGGGTAGGACAAAACACACACCCCACACACACACAAACAAATACAAACAAACAACAAACAAACACACAATAGACAGGACAGTGCTTGTAGGAAAAGTGAAGTGCAGGGCGTTGAAGCAGGTTTTCAGAAGAATGTTTGCCAGGGTAGGTTGGCAAGATGGGGTACCGATCATGCATGATCGTTACTATATTTTAGAACCCCGTCAGGCAGCAAGATGGCTGCCGATCATGCGGCGGTTCGCGTACGCAGAGCAGCAAGTTGTAGGTTAGCAAGATGGCTACCGATCATGCATGATCGTTTACTATATTTAGAACCACGTCAGAGCAGCAAGATGGCTGCCCATCATGCGGCTGTGACGTGTGCAGGTGGAGTAGGGGGGGCTTTGTGGGCCAATCGGCCAACTCTGCCGATTGGCCCAGTTTTGTTATATTTAGAACCACGTCAGAGCAGCAAGATGGCTACCGATCATGCATGATCGTTTACTATATTTAGAACCACGTCAGAGCAGCAAGATGGCTGCCGTTACAGCCTAACAGCGTGCGGGGTTTAGACTACTTAGTAATTTAGCGAACAGCGCTATCAACGGAGGCCAATCAGTCGAGGGAGCAAGAAGTGCTCAGCAAGGCCTGGGAGGGAGGAGGGAGGGTGGGGAGGCTTGGGAATCGCCAGTAGTTAGTACACCCCTCATTGTATTTTTGAAGCATTTTATTTAAGTAGTGCTGGTACACACTACTCCTCTCCTTTCTGGTAGATGTACTAAAGGGCTGCCTAGCCCTATCTAGTTTTGCCAGAACATTCGAAAATCGCCATTCAGTTGATAAGGGCACCCTTGAAAGGGAGATGAAAATGGTTAGAATTAGAAAGTAGAAAAGTATACACATCTTAAAACACAGATCGCTTGCCCCCTAAACACTGAATCTGTAGTTAACAATCAATCAAGTCTAATACAAAATGAGAACATTTTTACTTGGGGGGAACAGCAAAAATGTTTCAAGATACGAATCAGCCGTGTTTACCTCCGCCTTAAGAATGAACGCCATGTTTTTTAAAACATGGCTTTAGCTGTCTCAAAGCCAGCTCCAACAATCAAGCGTGATGGTTTGTTTTGCTTCGGCCACTTTCAACAATGCAGCGCCATTTATTAGATAAGGAACCCTCTCATCAATAGTCAACACGTATTAAAACTAGCTACATCTTGTTCATTTCCTTGAACCAACAAACCCTTTTAAAATAGTCGTTCATTTCCAAAGCAGTTAGTTTACTTTTTTCGTTTTCTAAAAAAAAATCTTCCGGTTTCACAACATGCTTCGCCTAAATTTTTTCAACAAATACTCTAACATGCAGTTTAAAATAAAACTTATGGCCTCGAATAACAAACCCGTTCTTCAGTAACGTTTTAGCCTTTTAAATAACACAGGTAAAACACAGTGGTCACAACAGAGCACAGTCAAACACACAGCCCCCTTGTGCGGTGGCTCAAAAAAACAATGGCGACCCCGTCGTGTCGCGTGACAGCCCCGATACGGCGTGTCGACGTGGCATATTACTGTTCTCTCGTGATTGGCCAGGCTGGGGGAACAGCGCCGCCACGCGGGAGTGTTGGCGTAGGAGGCTGATGTAATGCTAAGCAGGAAGGAAGGGGGTTTAAGAGGAGGGGGGAAGAGGGATAGGGAGGTGCGGCAGTATTGATTTTTGGCCTGTGTGTGAGTGTGTGTGTGTGTTTTTCTGTGTGTGCATGTGCCCGTGTTAGTTTGTGTGTGTGTGTGTGTGTGTGTGTGTGTGTGTGTGTGTGTTGTGGTGTGTGTGTGTGTAGTGTGTATGTGTGTGTGCGCGCGGGGTTGTAGTGTGTATGTGTGTGTGCGTGTGTGTGTGTGTGTGTGTGTGTGTGTGTGGTTATATATAAAGTTGTAGCTGATTCCATGTCTTCCACCCCAATTTAATTATAAAGCTGTTGAAAAGTATTTGTGATTCAAAAACTTTTTCTAACTTAGAATCCCCCCTGTCTTCTAAAACTGCAGTATATTTGCCATACGCAAAATTACACCACCACAGCATGGGTGAAATAAACACCCCAAGTGCTGGGCAGGTAGGCCGGGCAACTAGCAATTAAAGCTTACACGCCCTGACAGAGTTGACAGTACTGAAAAGAGAGCCCTTTGGGGAACAGACACCCTTTGTATATAAAGCGCGTTCAGTCACGGCTGCTTTTCCCTACGTTACTCTATGGGGCGTGTTCAGTCCCGGCTACTTTCCCTACGCTACTCTCTGAAAACTTTAGTAAATTAGTATTAAAACGGATAACCCTGCACAGTATGTTTGTTTGTAGATAATCGTTATTTTTTGGTTATTGACGTCTTACTTGTCAGAGAACAGTAATATGCTGATTCTAGGTCACTTTCGCCCGAAAACTCGGTGGAGGAGCAAGTGGGGTAGAACAGACATTTCCCTGTTCTCTGGTGGGGAGAACGGGGGTCGGTCAGCGCACGAGCAGCGGCAGAGATCCTGACCTCTTGTGCCCTCGTGACGTCACTGCATGTAGAAGCCAATCAAATAAGCAGCCTGCAACCAACAACGCGACTCGTGTCTTTTCACCTTCAGGCAGTGCGCGCACACCTGTGTTGAAGCAGACGAACTCAAGCGGACAGCGTGACCTTTCACCTGGCAGTAGCAGGGTTTCCCCGACCTCGCGGCCTTCAGTCACAGTGCAAGCTTCGCGGAGTGAGCGTGGTGCGACAGGCAGGGGAATTCCTGGCAATGTGGCTGATAGTGATGGACCAAAGTGTGGACAGGGAAGAGGGGGGGGGGGGGCACACAGTGCAGTACATAATGCTACACGCAGACCTGGGAATGGCAGACAGACTGGAATGAACTCTTATTTCGCTAAAGGTGGCAGTGATAGATCACTACGGTCCAAGAGCAGTTCTAAATAGGACAGGCAAGACCATCAAGAAAAAGAAATATCCTTCCTTAATTATAATGTAGAAAATTTATATTCTAAACTGAATGATGCATCATTTATTAATTATGTAAATACTTTTGACATTGTGTGCTTAACTGAAACGTTTATTGACAAGAAGTTTGATTTTTCTGGTATCTTTCTTAACTTTGTGAAATACCATGCACCAGCCAAAAAAATATCACATAAGGGTCGAAATTCTGGTGGGGTTTTATTCATGGTTAAAAATTTACGAAAAGTTTGTTAGTCAAATTAATGTTAGTTGTGATAATATGGTTGTTTTGAAGGCAAATAAAGCATTATTTAAACACATCTAAAGATTTACTATTGGTGGGTTGTTATGTTGTACCAGAAGGAGGGCCAATTTATGACGACTTAATAGTTAAAGATGAGAATTACGATTGTAGAGGATACTTTATTAGATATACTAGAAAATAAGGATGCTAATATCCTTATGTGTGGGGACTTTAATGCTCGAACAGGAAGCCAGCAGCCAATGCATGAGAATATATCTTCCTATTTTCAAAATACTGGTAATGATGATGATGGTGATGGTGATGATGAGGAAGATGGTGGTGATGGTGATATTAATCACGACATTTATTGTGATGGTTATTATGATATTGTTGATGATGATGGTAACATGGATTGTGCTTATGGTGTGAATGATTCGAATTACATGTTATATGATAATACTGATATAAAACATGACTTTAAACGTCGTTCTAAAGATATACGTGTAAATAAGTTTGGAAAATCCTTATTAGACATGTGTTTTTTGTTTGATCTTGGGATTTTGAATGGAACATGTATAGATGATTCGAACGGAGAGTTCACTTTTGTTTCCTGTAATGGTAGTAGTGTTGTTGACTATTATATTGCTTCTCAAGATTTACTATGTAATTGCAGAGTGATTGTTGGTGATAGTTTGTTTTCTTGGCATTTGCCTTTAGAACTGAAATGGAAAACCAGTAGTGTAGACAAGACAGAAAAATCATCACAGGTGTGTCGGGAAGAACGCTTTGTGTGGTCAGATGACAATGAGGAAATTTACAAGGAAGAATTGAACTCAGATGATTTTAAACAATGTCTAGAAAGAGCTTTACTTTATATTACTACAGATATAAACATGTGTATTGAGTTATTTACAAATGCTTTATGTAGTGCTGCTGCCTGTATGGTGAGAGTTGTGGGACAAAGTCATATAAAAAGTGGATGATTGGTTTGATTGGGAGTGTGAAAAGAAAAAAAGGGAGGTAACAAGTTGGTTTAAAACGTTACCAAAGAGTTAAGTCTGTAGATCTGAGGATAGAATATAAAGCAAATTATGTAAAAGAAAGAAAAGAATATACTGATTTCAGGAAAGAGAAGAAAAGAAAATTTGACGCAGAACGATTAGAGAAACTAAAAGCTAGCGTGAATGACACTAAACTCTTCTGGTCAACAATTAGATCAATCAGCAGGAAAGCAGTTATTTATAACGAGATAAGCTCTCAACAATGGTACGAACATTTCTTTAGTGTCTTCAATGGATTTACTGACGTAGCTGATGATATAAACATAGTAATAGACAGTGAAGAATACTGTCTTGATGAACCCCTATTTAATGAAAATATCTCAAGAAATGAGATCATAAATAGCATAAAGCATCTTAAATGTGGCAAGAGTGCAGGTCCCGACAGAATAATTAGTGAAATGTTTAAAAATGGTAACTCTGTTATTATTGATTTCTTAGTAACCCTTTTTAATTCCTTGTTCGATAAAGGAATCTTCCCTGAACCGTGGTCTAAATCCATAATAATTCCCCTTTACAAAAAGGGGAATTCTAATAACCCTGATAATTATCGTGGCATTGCTTTGACTAGCATATTAAGTAAAATGTATACGCATATTATGAATAAAAGATTAACAGCATGGGCTGATAAAGAAAATAAAATAATAGAAGAACAAGCTGGATTCAGATCTGGCTACAGCACTACCGACCATATATTTACCTTGTATGCCATTGTCCAAAAATACCTATTAAGAAAATCTAAATTGTATGTCGCCTTCGTAGATTTTCAAAAGGCTTTCGATTGTGTAAACAGAAACATTTTATGGAATATTTTGAGAAAGAATGGTGTAAATGGAAAGTTGTATGCGGTCCTTCGAGGAATGTATGATTCGGTCCGTGCGTGTGTCCGTGACAAAGGTGTTTTCTCAGATTATTTCGATTGCCAACGTGGGGTGAAACAGGGCTGTTTACTCAGCCCGATACTTTTTTCTTTCTTCATAAACGAACTTGCTATAGAAATATCAAAAAGTGGGAGACATGGAATCCAAATGTTACCAGGGGCTATAGAATTATTTTTGATGCTTTTTGCAGATGATATTATTCTTCTTTCTGATACGCCTATTGGTCTACAAAACCAATTAAACGCTTTAAAAAGAGAATCAGACAAACTACAATTAACAGTTAACTTAAGTAAAACTAACATCATGGTGTTTAGAAACGGGGGATATTTAGCTCAACATGAACGATGGTTTTTTGGATCTACGGAAGTGCAAGTAACAAATAGTTACAAATATCTTGGTATGTTCTTTACAACAAAATTAAGTTTAAACAGATGTTGGTTAGAAACATATAAGAAGGGAAAGAGAGGTGTTATTGAAATATTGAAAACAATGAAAAAATTGAACTCATCTGATTTCTGTCTCTTCTGGAAATTATTTGATACGCAAAATACAGCCTATTTTAACATATTCATCAGAGATCTGGGGTTTGCTAGATAATGTTTATATGGAAAAGGTACACACCTATGCGATAAAGCGCATTTTGCATGTACCGTTGCATGCGTCTAACAAAATGATATACGGTGAGACTGGGCGCTATCCATTACATATTGTAACCTGTGTCAGATCTGTTAAATATTGGCTAAAGTTAGTCAATTTAGAAGAAACTAGATTATGCAGACAAGCTTATAAAATGTTGATTTTACAACATGAGTCAGGTAAATTCAACTGGGTCTCTCGTGTAAAAAAACTGTTGACCGAGAATGGTTTTGGTATTGTTTGGCTTTGCCAAGGTGTAGGTAATTATAGACAATTTCTTTCAGAGTTAAAAGATCGTTTAATATGCTCTTACAAACAAACCTGGCATGCTAGTATGATTGATAACGATAAATATAACTGGTTTCTTTCCTTTAAAGCACATTAGAAGTAGAAAAGTATTTTATACATATTACTAATAACTGGCATAAATACCATTTGGCAAAATTTCGAACAAGAACACTGGGCCTTAATGCCAACAAAAAATGGTTTGAAACATCAGCCAATAGCACGTGCCTTATGTGTACAGATGACAATAATATAGAAAATGAAATGCATTTTGTGTTTGATTGTCCGCCTATAATACTATACGGAGTAAATGCGAAATATTTAACGAACCAGTCGCACAGAGAAAAGATCTTGTTGCAATCTTATCGAGCCATAATGTAAAACTCGTTGCACGCTTTGCTAGATATATTGCTGAAGCTTCTGAATACCGAAAGAAAAATACCAGTTAACACGTTTTGTTATTTTTGTGTATTTGTGATCCTATATATCTAGTTCTCAAGATGTTTGTCTACAGTGTTTAGATTCTGATGGTCAGTGAACTAACTTTTCGTGCTGATAGCACGTGCATGTGAGCGTGAGTGTGAGTGTGTGTGTGTGTGTGTGTGTGTGTGTGTGTGTGTACGGGCGCGCGCGCCCGCGCGTGTGTGAAAGCAAGTCTGGAACAATTTGTATTATTATTTTGTTGCCGCTATATCATGTGGTTACATGTACCCCTTCCCCCCCCCTTGCCATCAGGGCTTATGCTAATGGCAATAAAAAGTTGTTATTGTTGTTGTCTCTCTCTCTCTCTCTCTCTCTGAAAGAGACAATTCCCAATTACTGTAAAAGTGATGACATACATGCACTAAAAATTGACCTCTCTTCCTTTAACTTTTCTGACAGAGAATGACAACATTCTTTTTACCACCCCCGTGTGTGACCAGAGCGAAATTTCTTCATCCTGTCCTACTTATTCCCAACCAAGTCTAGAGGATGATGTGATCGACGACAGTGTTGTGCAAGATCTTGTTGGCGACATCTCTGAAACATCTCCGTTGGCTGTGGTGGATAATCTGACTGAAGATTCCTTTGAAACTCAACGAGATGACCATGGCTTTGAAAAACAAACCTTTGCAAAACAAACTCTAGTGAGTGAAAATGAAAACCCTGTTTCCGAGGACAATGTGTGCAAAACCCCGACACAGACAGGCGTTAAATCAACACCCAAGATATCCCGAACTAAACGTTATCGTAGACGGACATTATGTCCTACTAAACACTTGCAAAATGCGTCGTCTGAAAAACTTACAAACATTGAAAACGCTCTAGATTTCATGTTAAATAATCAGACTGATCGTGATGCTGACTTGGTGTCTAAACTAGAAGACTCAAAAATTTCTTTGAAGAAGGATTTAAAACTCCACATTGATAAAAGGTGGAATCTTTACACTCCAGTCTTGACGAATTAAAAAACTATTATTTCCAAACTCGAAGCCACAGTTGCAAATTTGATCAAAGAAAACCATTCCTTAAAAACCCATCTTGGCACACTTCAGTCAGAAGTACGACTAATTAAGAAGAAGTCAATGTCTTCAGTAAGTAGGCCTACATCTACCCAGACTATTGATGAAAATCAAAACGACGAACTTTGTGGTGGCCCAGTTTCCTGTCCGCCTTCCTCACATGCTGAAGTGAATGGTAGCGTGTCCAGCAGTCCAACAACTCCAAAGGAGACCTTTGGTGAACTTCATCAGGACAGCACGCCCCAGCCTGCGCCGGTAGTTCTACATGGTTTTGATGGCAAGGATGTGCCTGTTCAAAATCGGTTTGACGTACTGGCTAATCTCAGCCAAGATCAATCAAATGATAACATTCAGAAAAACTCCCACTCCCCCAAAGCTAACGGTATATTCAATACTGGTAATTCACTCCAATTCCATGATTCTCATAAACCATTGGCTCATAAGAAAACCCTGAACAAGTTCTTGGTGAAATCAAAATAACAAATGAAACGTCTTCTCTTATAGTTGGTGACTCTGTCATTAGGTATAGTGATTCAAGGAGACTGCAGACAAATAATGACCCTCTTTTTAAAATTTGTGTTCCAGGTCTAAAAATTAGCGATATTATCCAGTGGCTGCATGGATTGGACAAACAGGAACAAATAAAAACTCTCATTGTGCATGTTGGTACAAATGACTGTCCAGCCGGTCCAGTTCCAACTGATGTTTGGCAGAAGCTGATTGATTTGTGTCAGACTCGTTTTCCTTCAGCTTATATAGCCTTAAGTTCTATAGTACCTGCTCGTGGCAGGAACCCATTGAATAATGCGATAGCACCTTCAAATAGAAATTTATATACTGCCTGTACTAGCATGAAAGTAGACATGATCGACCACCACAGTGCTTTCATTACTGCAAGTGGTGCTCCGCGGCAGGCATTATATAAAGACAGTACTCATCCCAGTATGAGAGGGACTGCTAGTCTAGCAATAAACTTTAAAAAAGTTCTTCCTCAGGACAGACGAATTGGTGTCCATGGTCTTCCTCATAAGGCGCGTGTTATACCCAGATTCACAGGAAGAACTTCCCAGGTCTCCACTGAAGCTGATAGTTCCCATCCCCAAAACTCCCAACAAGCTGGTGTTCCCCCCTTATCATCCTCATCCCACTTCCCTTTGTTGCCCTCCCGGAATGATAACCAGACTGTGGTTGACAGGGCGCAAGCATCACAAGGCCAAATCCATCGGCCTTCACTCCCACATCAACTGGGGAATGATGGCATGTGTGAGGTTACTTATCCCCCACAAAACAGCCAGTCAGGAGGTCCACACCCCACACTGAACCCATCATCATTCCCCAGTGCCTCCTATCCCCTTCCCCTCTCGGGACAAATGATCCCTTACTTCCCGTATCCCAGATATCCAGACCCATACCCTTACCATACCCCTGATCACCGTGGAAGACAAATTTTCCAGAGACAGTTTCCGGTGTCGGATCCTGTCAGTGTCATAAATACGATGCCGGGCTCCATCTATAGTATCCCAAGTTGGCCCGCCACTAACAATCCTGTTAACCAGTGTGCCCAGCAACTAATGTCTTTGGCATCACAGCTGGCGTACCACCCAGGACATCAGTGATCTTCACCAGCTCTGCGACCACCACCTCCATAATGTATGGTCTTTCCATACATATGCTGGTGATACGAGACGTCAGACAATTGTGTTCGACCCACAAGGACGAAGTTGTTTTCTTGTGCATGGACATTTGAACATTTGTCTACTTTATATACATTTCCTCTTGGTCATGTATCCAAAAGTATGCTGATAGCCTTTGTTTATGGTTGTTTTCTTCTTCTGCTGATAGCCTTTGTTTATGGTTGTTTTCTTCTTCTGCTGATAGCCTTTGTTTATGGTTGTTTTCTTCTTCTGCTGATAGCCTTTGTTTATGGTTGTTTTCTTCTTCTGCTGATAGCCTTTGTTTATGGTTGTTTTCTTCTTCTGCTGATAGCCTTTGTTTATGGTTGTTTTCTTCTTCTGCTGATAGCCTTTGTTTATGGTTGTTTTCTTCTTCTGCTGATAGCCTTTGTTTATGGTTGTTTTCTTCTTCTGCTGATAGCCTTTGTTTATGGTTGTTTTCTCTTCTGCTGATAGCCTTTGTTTATGGTTGTTTTCTTCTTCTGCTGATAGACTGTTTATGGTTGTTTTCTTCTTCTGCTGATAGCCTTTGTTTATGGTTGTTTTTCTTCTTCTGCTGATAGACTGTTTATGGTTGTTTTCTTCTTCTGCTGATAGCCTTTGTTTATGGTTGTTTTCTTCTTCTGCTGATAGACTGTTTATGGTTGTTTTCTTCTTCTGCTGATAGACTGTTTATGGTTGTTTTCTTCTTCTGCTGATAGACTGTTTATGCTTGTTTTCTTCTTCTGCTGATAGACTTTGTTTATGCTTGTTTTCTTCTTCTGCTGATAGACTTTGTTTTTGCTTGTTTTCTTCTTCTGCTGATAGCCTTTGTTTATGGTTGTTTTCTTCTTCTGCTGATAGCCTGTTTATGGTTGTTTTCTTCTTCTGCTGATAGACTTTGTTTTGCTTGTTTTCTTCTTCTGCTGATAGACTTTGTTTATGCTTGTTTTCTTCTTCTGCTGATAGACTTTGTTTATGCTTGTTTTCTTCTTCTGCTGATAGACTTTGTTTATGCTTGTTTTCTTCTTCTGCTGATAGACTTTGTTTATGCTTGTTTTCTTCTTCTGCTGATAGACTTTGTTTATGCTTGTTTTCTTCTTCTGCTGGTAGACTTTGTTTATGCTTGTTTTCTCTTCTGCTGGTAGACTTTGTTTATGCTTGTTTTCTTCTTCTGCTGATAGACTTTGTTTATGCTTGTTTTCTTCTTCTGCTGGTAGACTTTGTTTATGCTTGTTTTCTTCTTCTGCTGACAGACTTTGTTTATGCTTGTTTTCTTCTTCTGCTGATAGACTTTGTTTATGCTTGCTTTCTTCTTCTGCTGGTAGACTTTGTTTATGCTTGTTTTCTTCTTCTGATGATAGACTTTGTTTATGCTTGTTTTCTTCTTCTGCTGATAGCCTTTGTTTATGGTTGTTTTCTTCTTCTTAGATGTGAGGTGTACCAATTTAAAAAAAAAAACTCGTTTCATGTGTGAGAGGCGTTCTCGGAAAACTCGGATAGGGACAGTTCGTATTATGGTGTAACATGATATATATTTTGCGCCGAGATTGTGTCTTGCCCCGGAGTGAATGTTCAGGTTGCTTCTCTTACTTACAGTCTTGTGTTCAACTCATCTGGATAGAATTGCTATTCTCACTTGTTTCCAGTAGTTTTTCTGCTTTAATCTGCATATTGTTTGTATTGAGTGTCACATTTCATTGTGTGTGTTAATTTCCTCTTAATAATCGTCTGTATTTGTATTGTTTGTCATGGACAATAACGGTAGCACATCAAAGTGGCTCCGTAAAGCTGGGTTTAAAATAGGTTTTCTCAATGTATGTCACTTAATGAACAAATTATCAGATGTGCCTTCCATCCTATCCAATTCAAATGACTGTTTTCATGTCTTTGGTTTTTCTGAATCACGATTATCTAGTACAATTTCTGACAATATATTATCGATCCCAGGATACAACCTTCTTAGACGAGATGCCACAGCAAAACTAGAAACGGGTATGGTGGCTTATATTCACAAATCCGTTAATTATAGACGGCTAAATTTGTTTGATAAATATAAAATTGAATGCTTGTGGCTAGAGATTCGCTTGAAAGGAACAAAGCCAATCCTGGTAGGTTTCTTATACAAAAACCCAGAAGAAAGAGTCGAGTGGTTCGATCGTCTTGAATTAATGCTCGAAGACGTATTTAAGTTATTCTACGGAAATAATCTTGCTTGGAGATTTTAACATCGATTTATCGAAATCACATAATAAATGGAAACAAACTTATGAAATGTGCAATTTAACTCAATTAATAAATTCACCTACACGGATAACATTACAGACAAAAACGTTAATTGATCACATTTATGTATCTAATTCTAACAACGTAGTAGAAACTGC
>JAFLJL010015445.1:37500-39421 GCA_018398815.1 Conus ventricosus
AGAAATGCTGTGTGTGTGTGTGTGTGTGTGTGTGTGTGTGTGTGTGTGTGTGTGTGTGTGTGTGTGTGGGTGTGTGTGTGTGTTGGTATATTTTTGGTGGAGATCACCAAAACTGTTACAATTTCTTGGAATTTGATGCATTCTTATATTTTTGCGTGGATTTTGCTGCATTGTGACTTTTCGCGTTGTATCAATACATATCAGTGCTCAGCCAAAGAGAGAACGTGATGTGAAAAGTCAGAAGGGGGGGGGTGGGGGGGGGGGGGGGAGATCGCAACCTCTGAATTATTCCAATTCACTACACCCCCCAGGGCCCAGTCAAATGGAAATTCTGAAGCCAGTCGTCTTTCTGGAAAGCTTGAGGAGAAAGGGTGGGGGGTGAGGGGGTTGGGGGAGAAACATCAGTGCCAGTCGCAAAGTATTTATGCAATTACAGACTAGACCGGGGCCAAAGCGAAGCTTCCAGTCTCCATATGCTTAATCTGATACCTTGGGTAGTCATTCTGGACTAGCTACTGTTGTGATCACCATTGAAACACTTTCCAAACACACCTCTTTGCTGATGTGAAACTAATGCAATGACTTGCATAGTCTAGCTACCAAGAGGCGTAACTTAAAAAAAAAATAACCTCCTAGAATAGTAAAGGCTAGGGTACATTAAAACGACAGTTGGAAAAAAAATGTTGCTGAGAAAACCTGGACACTGACGTTATTTCTTTTTTTCAAGCAATATCTTTAAAGTGTAGGAAACAATTACAGGAGTATAACGCAATCTCCAAGAAAGACCACTGGAAAGATAGCGAGTTGAGGAATGTGCTTGTTTTGTACTGTGTTCCATTCATGTTGTGACCAGTGTCCTGCCTGAAGAAGACCAGTGGGCCGAAACGCGTTGTGTCTAGGTTATTAGTTGTCCCATTAGCCGGGCAGCCGAGCGATTCTACTTTTGCTTCATCTTTCAGTTATCACCTGCGGCCATCCCATTTTCAAAGAATTATTACTATTGCTATTATTATTTTACACATAGCTCAGTTCATACACGAGCGCGCGCGCGCACGCACGCACGCACGCACGGCAAAGCACGCACGCACGCACCACACACACACACACACACACTCACACACACACACACACACAGACGCACGCACGCACGCGCGCACGCACGCTCGCACAAACACACACAGGAACAAGAAAAATATTTTTCCTTTTGCACACACACACACACACACACACACACACGCACACACACACACAGATCCAAACAGGGTCATGACACAGTCACTTTGTTACGCACGACAGCCACGCCTCCATCACAAAAGGCAAGTTTTTTTTTCCTTTTCTTTTACTTTGTTACTTGGAAGCACGACTAGTTCCTCAAAGAATCACACCCCTTCAATCATGATTCTAGAAGGGCACTGTTACGCGCCAATACGCGGCTCAAGCATGTGTTGCGTCATGAGCACTTCCGTCATGCCAGCCATGACGTCAATGATCGCCAGGTCATACACGTCACACGTGGACGACACATCCGCTTGTTCGGAGGCTGGTAAACAGGGGGGGGGGGGGGGGGGGGGGGGGGGGGTTGAGTACTCAGATGAGCAGGCTCGGAGGTGGCCAATCCCTGCAGAGTCTGAATGTTGAATAACTGAGATCTGGGGCTTTGACAAGGACGAACGGGGAAGGGTTTAGATCCACCCTGGTAATATCGTCTGTCGTCACATCTGTTGTCATCAGTTGCTGCTTTTCTTTGTTTTTGCTCTGTTGGTTGACTGTTTACATACTGGTTGGCTGGCGGGCTATTAACGCACAGTGTTGATGTGTGTGTGTGTGTGTGTGTGTGTGTGTGTGTGTGTGTGTGTGTGCATAAGCATTCTCGGATTTCGTTTGCTTTGTCATTGATTCTGTCTATACATTTTCTTTTCTT
>JAFLJL010015446.1:0-15000 GCA_018398815.1 Conus ventricosus
TACACACACACACACACACACACACACACACACACACGCACACGCACGCACGCACGCACCCAGATACACACTCTGGACATACCGGCGCACACTCAGATACATCCAACATGGGCACGGAAGGAGGAGAACAGGAAAATGCCAATCCTAACTCACATCCGCCCTCAACCAGTTTCGGGCGGATGCGACCTAGGATTGGCATTTTCCTGTTCTCTGACAAGTAAGACTTCAATAACCAAAAAAATAACGATTATCTACAAACAAACATACTGTGTAGGGTTATCTGTTTTCAATACTAATTTACTAAACTTTTCAGAGAGTAACGTAGGGGAAAGCAGCAGTGGCTGAACCCACCCATAGAGTGACGTAGGGAAAAAGCAGCAGTTGCTGAACACACCCCATACACAAACGGTGGAGCAGGTAAGCCTTTAATTGCTAATTGTCGACCTGCCTAAGGAATCCGCACTATCAGAATACTGCCGAGGTCTGTCATTAGGTCGACATCTGATTACTTAATTTGCCGTGTTGGTCTTCTGACTTGGCACAAGGTGTAATACTATGTGACCGGACATGACGATCTTGAATCAGCCACTCAGTTTAGCGACAAACTTCTAATGGAGACGGTTGTGTTTTGTTCACAGAGAAACAACTTCTTGCTATAGGTGATTAATGTGTTTTACTACAACTGTATGGCGGAGTATTTAAACAAAAGAAAATCAGGCGGACCCATTGCTTTAACTCTAACCCAAAGAGAAGTATTGCTTTTTTGGAAGGTGAGGAGAAAGAAAAAACGAGAACCTACTATTGATGAATACACAAGCACCTTGAAAGCTTGTTAATTTAAGACAGAGATTTAGCCAATATATTTGAAAGAGTGTTGATAACTTTGATAAGCTTTTGCCTTTTGAAGAAAATGATTCTATTTCTAAAAAATGACGCTGTTTTATTCAAAAAGCTCCAAATGTTTAGTGACAGGTTTACTGCCTGGCAATTAAGAGCCGCCAAAAACGCTAACTCCCCAATGCTGGTTCTAAGCCGGATGAAAAAGAGGAGAGTTAAATTTTTGTGAAACTCTTTGTGAAATAGGTGAGAGGCGCGTAGCACTGTTCGCTAGTAACTTGATTCTATGGGCATGTGCATTAACGAGGTAAAACCAACCTGCTCTGGTAAAAACCGTTCGGATCCGGTATCTAAAAATAGTTTTGACATTAGCAGTGAGAGAGAACTATCTCTCCACCCTGGAGAGGTTAAAGGCCACAGTGGCAAGACGTTTTATAGCGCGAGTGGTCAAAGGTTATCAGCAGAAAGAGAGAGAGCGGCACGCGCTGTGTGGCGCGAAGGGGCGACCCTAGATGCCAATCATCGGCTTCTATTTCACCTTGGCAGTGAGAGAGAACTGGCGCTCCCCCTGGAGCGGTCAAAGGTTACAGTGGCAAGACGTTTTTCCAGCGCTCTTGCTAGACACACACGCACGCACAATTAAGTTCTTAATCAAGTTGCCCCAAGAAGTGGTCCTAGTAGTTCCATTTTTTGGCAACCTTCCACTTTGAAACACTTGACGCCTTCACCCCAAGTCACCCAATACCCCAAGTCCTTAATTAAGTTCTTGATCAAGTCACCCCAAGTTCTTAATTAAGTTCTTGATCAAGTTACCCCAAGTTCTTAATAGTTCATAATTAAGTCACCTAAGTTCTTAATAAGTTTGATCAAGTTACCTCAAGTTCTTACTTAAGTCACCTCAAGATTGTAATTAAGTCATCTCTAAGTACAACCCAAATTCTTATTCAAGTTATCTTAAATTATCAAAAACACAACATAATTATGTTTTGTTTAAATAGTAGATGTCTAATATAGTACCACACGCCTCAAAAACGCGTCATCGCTGAGGATGTTTTGCTCAGCGTCCTCTGCGCAAGATCGGTCAGCATGATCTTAATGAAGTTCTTACATGCTAAGCAACCGCTTTGATTACAAATCTGGTCTATGGGAATGTCTTTTATAGACTCCATGTCTTTTATTTTATTGACTCCATCATTTTTAAACAAATAATAATATGCCAGGATCTATTTTTTCAAAAAAATTTAAAATTTACAGTCTTAAAAATATTATTGCATTAGAAATGGATCAATATGATCTTTGGGTTGTTGGTGGTTCTGGCATGCTTTTGTCTTGTATTAGTGGTTCAGATTTGTTTTGACTGCTTTGTTTTTGACAGCGTTGTGTATATATTTATAACCGTATAATAACCGCCCCAGCAGCCAGCAAGGGCGCAAAAATGACAACAGTTTTAAGTTCATTATTCCATGAAGGCTTGGTGCGGTAGGCCTTGATCACATGGAGTTTTTATAGATGGCATTGAATCAACTTGTTATTGCGTTGGCGGTGTTATGTTTTTCATGATGGAGTTTTATTCTGTGATTGTAACATTAATTTTCTTTGTCTGTTCCACTATGCTTATTTTTTTCCTGCTTTCACACGCCCGGATGAGTTGCTTTTCACTGGTCACTTTCTCCACCTGGATTCGTGTTTTCTGATTCTGCTGATTTTCTGGCTTGGTCATTTGAAGGGAATAAAATCTATATGATTAAAGTAATTAATCCCATGATTAATGGCGATACAATGTCCGAATTGTTAATAGCGATCAACAGCTAGAGACTCTATGACTTTTGTTAAAACGGATCCGGCGTTAAATCATACATAAAGTCTTGTTCAGAATCAATGGGAGCAATTCTTCTTGACTAGTTTTGTGTACAAACCTAAGACCGTTTTGTCCAAAGCTTTTTAACATTCTTGATCCTAGTTGCGCTTCATACTGTTGTGTTACTTTAACAATGTTCTGTGGCGACATCTGTTGAATTTGTTCTATGCTGAATTCAGTCGAGGAATACTGGTTTGTTTTTCCACATGCTGCAAAGGAATAAGCCGCTCCTTTTTGGGCATAATAGCTTGGTCATCAACTTCTTCATTGTAAGTCCAAGATGGTTTAGTGCTCTGTAGCTATTGCAGATCATCGCTGTTCAAGTTTTTTATTAATTATTATTATTTTATTTGTAAAAATATGAGCACCGAAAAAAACTGTTGCCAACCTGTATACCTTTCTGCTGTTAGGGAGGCCTAAGTGTAGGATACACAATGCTTGGTAAAAGCCTGTTAAAAATAAACTGGGCAGAGCGTGGCAAACTAGACCTTGAAGACTCAGCAAAGCTGATTGTATTATTGCAGCTTAGTTGCTACGATAAGATTTTTTAGAGTAAAGCAAGAAATAATTCCAGAGAATTAAATATGTAAAATTGAAAAAATACATTTATTAAAAATGCTTACTTGTAATGATGATAGGTGGCGCTGTGGTTAATGCGCTTGGCTTTTAGCGGAAGTATTAACGGGTTTCGTAAAATGCGGGATGACGCGAGAGAAAATGACAATAACCAAAGCTGTGTGCAACTAGCTGCAGCACAAGATCACTATGGAAAAGCAGAGAATTTGGCAGTTTGATTTCATTAAAACAAACTGGAAAAAAAACAGGGGCATTGCAGCTTACACATTTAAAGATGTTGATCAAGCTATAAAGAATATTATCTTGTAACAGGAGAGGCCAAGTGAGACATTGCCCCCACCAAAATTTCAGCGACTGTTATCATCCATCAGAGAACAATAGATGCAAGAATATCGTGTTATTGTCTTTGGTATGACCGTTGTGTATTTTGTTGCGCATTATATTTGGGCTGAATTAAAAAAATGAACAAAATCTATTATTCGCCAAAAGGAGATTGGAAGGGAATAACAGCATCAAAAAAGCTAATGCAGCAGTGGAGTCAGTGAACAAACAGCAAAACGGAATGGTTTTCTATCAAGCGATGGCAATATCTTATTACCTGCACCTAGACGAATACAGGACCGGCACTTTGTGAATTAAATACGAACGACAACATCAAATGGATCTTCTAATATTTACCCCAGATACGATTCTGACGAAAAAAGATTTAAGTCGGTGCTCACCAGTCTTGTATAGCTTCAAGATAACAAAGATGCGGAACCATTAACACAAAAGAGTGCTTCTGCTGTGCTGTCGCTATACAACGGATATATCAACGAGGCCCGTTAACTTATCCTCGCTGATTCAAGTCGAGGATGGAAAAGAATTTAAAAGGCCGTGTGAAACAAATATTATAGTTACCATAGAGTTACCTTTAAAAGAGGCATTCGGGAGTTCCAGATCACCTGGTTTGTTGAAAACTTTAACAAACAGTTATTGAAAGACTGTTCTCCCTACTAGTATAACAGAGAGGAGGTTTGACAATTCTTGCAACGACAGAAGGGTTAGAGACTGCCCTCAGTTTTGCGCGCAATGAATAATGAAGAATTTTAAGGGCTAAAACCAGTACAAGCACTCAAAAACCAACAATAATGTTGATGTAGTCCAGTTCATCCGGCAAACTATTACGATTTGGCTTTAAAAGTAAGGTATCTTTATTTTACCGGCGGGGAAGCAGAAGGGGACCTCGCATCAGGGCAGCCGATCCAGTTTTGGAGTGTTGATCATATGAAATAAAAGAAATTGTAAAAGATGAATCGCCGTGTTTTTATTTACGAGAAACTGGACACAAACAAACAACGGCTCCTCAAAGTTCTTTTTGTGAAGGAGGAATGCAGATAATTCGCCAGACACAGTTCTATGCTTTAATTATTTTACGTAACTATATTTGAGTTAAAATGGAGAAGCTCAAAAGGAAGCGCAGAATGATACAAGAATGAATATAAATGAAAAGACCTTGAATTGATGAGGGAATCAGATGGTTTGAGTTCTGCTATTTGTGCAAACATTTGCGTGGATTTCCATCAGCACATGGCAATGCATCTAGATCACTACAATCCAAAATCCCAAATTTTGACTATCAAAATGGGAATAAAAGAATATTTGAAATAATAAAAAAAATTCGCGCGCATCAAGCATACATGAGAAAATTTTGAATGAATTGGAGGTTTGATATGTTTGATTTTATAGATATAGTTGATGAAAAAATAAGAATCCGAATATAAACCCGAAAGAAGATATATAATTATGCCGTTCTCCAATGCCCGTTGCAATGGACTAACTCTGGATTAACAACAAATACTCGTTTTGTGTTTGTTCTATTAGTGACTTCTTGGTTACAACAGTTGTGTTGATCTCATGTAGATTAGATCGTAGGTTTTACGTTGTCATGGATGAAAAGGCTGTTTTTTGAACAATGCTTCTTTGTAGTTTTTTATGCGATATGCTCGACTGCACAACAGTGCGAGATTATTCTTTTGCTGTCTTAATTGGTTTTTCTCCTGGCTCGAAATACTGTACATTTTTTACCTTAACCCCACCAAACTCCTTGATCACCTTTCCAGATAATTCCTCCTTCATCTTTCCTAAAAACCTTCTTGTTAGTTATTAATGCAAAGGCGAATCTTTAGGATAATCAGATGTGGCGTATCCATTCCCGCATGCCCCTTTAGCTACTTCTATTTCCATGCTTTTTAGATGTCTTCAGTAGGGATATCTATAACAAAACGATTCTGTATCTGTGTAAAGTACTCTGGGACTCTGGATTCTAGGGTTTAAAGTAGTCATAAAGAAATTCTACATCAAAGCTTTGATTTTTCTTAAACAGTGAAAACCACTAAATACAGGCTTATCCAATTGACTTTCTTTTTTTTGTCATTATTCATGCCAAAAAGCTGATCTATGAAATCTTCTAAAGTCCCGATAATATTGGTTTTGAATTTTGATGTTCACGTTAATTGCTTCGTTCTCTTGGTGACCAATCTACATCTTTGCGCTTGTGTGATTTTCCATAGTCTTTCCATAAACTGCTGTTGTTCATCAGCTTGAAAAAGTCTTTTCTGAAGCATCTGTGGATTTAGTTCTGAGATCAGTGTTCTTCATTATGTATGGTTTCATGAAACTGTTCTTGATCAAAAGCAATTATACGATGAACAGCTGTAAACTTCAACCATGTCTTAAATAAAAAATTGCAGAAGCCTGTAATGACAGACATTAATTTTTTTTGCTCGAAGATTAGGCTTCATAGTTTAGGCGGTTCTGTTTTTGCCTCTATTAGCTTTCTGCTGCTAACGAGATAGTATTTTGCAGGTCATGGAGTCTGAGGTTATTTAAGTCAACTTCTAGAATGTATCTCGTGTTGACCGGCGTCAAACTGCCTCAACCACTTTAAATGCCTTTTTGAATTTTTCGTAATTTCTGTGTACATTTTTTAAAGTTGCGTTATGGAAGCGATCGATTTGCGCCATAGCCCATCCATACAGATTGTTTGCGTCTAAATACATGAGATAGTTAGACCTTTTACTTGGATCTAAATATCAGGTATTTGTTGTTTCTTTTACGTAATGATGCGACGCCATACTAATTCCTCCCACGCATCCGTTTTCAATCATCTGAATCATTTGCAGGTTTAGACAATAAATCATCTGTATCACAGTAACGTGGTGATCGCTCACGAGTCCCAAAATGATATACGGGCGCAGACAGAAATGTAATGGCGGGATCCAGGCTGTTAATGTTTCTTGCAGGTCTTCCTATATTTTCAAAGACTCGCACCCCAAACGTCAGCATCAAGTATGAATCATGTAGTCTCCATCGTTTTACCACTTAACTTCATGCACGCATCTGAGCATGCTTGGTAATCAGAATCAATGATTGTCCCCTTTTCTAAGACTATGAAAAGATGATCGCGCCTCTTTAGGCGCGAGAGGTATCTTAGTTACACAACACCTTTCACAAATGTTCTTGTATCATAAAGGTAATTGCCCTCTTTCTAACAGAAGTTCGGAAGTTCACAATATTCTTCTGTTATTGGGCAGGACTTTAAGGGACATAGCCAGTAGTAATCTCTAATGACAAACCCATGCATGTAAGCAGCTCATAGAGGTCGATAAAATAGACATGTCTGTATTGTTAGAAGTGTAAACACATGTTCTTTTCATGATGACTGTGCACTGATGTTTCCCTAGAAGTGGCGAATCGGTTTATGCTTTTCCTTATTAGATGAGAGGTGTAACCTCGCCAAGTTATGAAAGAGAGATTGGGAATGCTTCCATGTCTTTGGTTCAAACTTTAGTTGAGATTGCCATTTAGACTGTGCGCTGTCTATGATAACCTTTCCGCTAATGTGAATCATGGATCCTTTACTGTGGATTGCTTCGTCTGATGAACAGGCCTTAAACAGCCACAAATCCAAACAATGTGTGGCTGGTCATACTGTTGTTGATCTTCAGAGAGATATAATGGATTTCATGATAAATTCTCAGATTATTAGTAACAAATCATACCAGCAATGTGCTATGGTCTGTCAAACTCTTCTAGCCGCATTTGGTCTCTCCGTATAATTCTGGCGGTTGAATGAGCGCCATCCGACATGACATAGCATGAATGCACAAATGAACAATCTGATGATTACTCACCAAAAGGCTGTTTTTGGACACGTTTCTGTGGGGTAGGCCTCTCATAAGGAACATAGGATTGATTCGAAAGTCTGCAGTACAACCAACATATGGGCTCGTTTGGATCTCCGTTTCCAGTTCTTTAAACACTAACTTTACGTGCTTCTGGGAGGGCGAAAAACAAACATAAATTTAAGTTCCTGATATTAACAGTCAAGCTGGGCCGATACAATTGCTTTTTTATGTTCGCTTGCCGGCTTGATAAAACCAGATGGAGCTCTTGTTAAACATTTTCTACAGAAATACTTGTTTATGTCCCTCTTCTTTGAGCATGCTGCATTTAGTTTACTCATTGGGCGTATTACTGTGTATCATGTGGTAGCCCCTCTGGTGCATAGCATCAGTAGAAGTAAATGATTTTTGTACGGGATTCGCCTATTGTTGGCTGTTCTTGGCACACACTTTAATAGGCTATAGAATTGTTTCTCTCATCATGCTGTAGTTATTGTACAGTATATTGGTTTGTTAATAAACCCTTCCACAAACATGATCAACTTTTGTCTACTCGCTAACGGGAAAGGAAATTCATTAAAGTTAGATAATTAGCTGGTCTGCGGAAGGACAGATAGTTAGACATCTCTCTATGCGTTTTTGCCGACGTCGATGCTGCGTGGCGAGATACACAACCAAATATAAACATTTGTTGTCTGCTTATTCTTTATGTTTTTAAAACTGCTCTTTTTGCACTAATGGCTGGGGTAGTGAATGTAAGCCTTACCAACAATCGGCGGCATTACTTAGCCTGTTTGTATTCTTAATCTCTAAGACTTCGCCTCTGACCTCAACCAGAGCCTCTCATTTTGGCTTATTCTGCGGCACATCAAATGTGTAAGCAGTTACGTCCGCCAACCAGGGTGTTAAGTCATTATGAGGAAAAGAAATAGTCTGTTGTTTAGTGAGACCCAGATCTAAATTTTTTCTTCATTTATTGTTACATAGTCGCATTAAAAAACAGCTAACATTTCTCGTAACTGGCGGGTCTATTGTGAGTGTACCTGAAATCGCTTGAGAATAGCATGCCAACACTTGCCCGTATGTCTTGCTGAATCAATGACATCTAGATGGCATTCAGTGTAAGCTTTTGATAAATCTCTTCCTTACGCATTGCTTCAAACAATTCGTCTGGACCTTCATATATCCGCTATACCATGCTGAGTTTCTTTCTAACTCAAAATATTTATTTAAATTAAAAAAAAAAAAACTTAATAGAATCAATATCGACGGTCTTTTGTGCTTTGACTCATAATAAAGTATAATCACCATTTGACGTTTGTTATGCGTGAAGCTGTTTAGTGCAGAGTTTAATGTTTCGTTTACTTTTTTTAAACATCTCCTTTTTTTATCTGCTCGGTGTGTATGGCTGTTGAGAAAAAACTTGTCCTTGCCTTTCTTTGAAGATCAAACTTTTGTCTTTTATAGTCACGACACAATCCGGCTGTAAACGATAAATTCTCATCCGTGAGTTGATGTCAGCTACTTGCTTTTATTGTTGTCAGCTTAATGGAACTAACGTTTAGGTGTTATTAGTTGAACCATAGCTGTGTGTTTTGCGCGTTGTAGTTTGTATTTTTTTTGCGCGAGATAGGCACCTGACAGCTAATGAACACAGGCAAGAGTTTAAGACAAACCACCTAGAGGTAAAGCTGCGGGTGCACTACGCCTGTCTGCTAAGAGGCCTACACTGTCTGTCCGATAGCGCACTAATAGTCGATGCTCCAGTATTCACATAGGTAACAGCATTCAAAGGCAGCCAGCGAGAATACCTTCGTTGGTCGTTTGCTGTATTTTGGAAAGGTCTGCTCTAGTTTTTGTTCATTTGTGTAATGTTTGTTAATCAAAGGTTTTTTCTTCAGGCGTGTTCCTACAGCACAGCAGAGGCCGACCCTTGGCGTCAATGTTGCCTTTATAACAGCAGAGCTTGCCTACTATTTTCTTTAGGTTACTTTGGATAAATGCTGAACAGGACATGCTTATACCCCCTATGCCCCAAAATAATTTAGTGATGGTGCATCTTTAAATCTCGTTCCTCAAGTGTTCAGGCTGGAGTCATATAATAAAAACGAAATACACATTAGGTGGTTTAGGGCCTTTTTTCTTTATCAATTTGAATGTTTATTATGTCTCTACCTTTTCTCGCTTCATTAAAATCATTATCCTCTGTTGACCTTAGGTCAATCCATAACCGTATTTCGTTTTAAATTAAGATCAAGTCTAACGATGTGATGATGTCGATCTTTAGAACGAGGTCCTCACGGTTGGATTTCTACACTCCCGCCTCAAAACAGTTGTTCTTATTTCATCAAAATGCGTTGATAAGGTTTATAAGCCCGCTAGCGTTTAGATTTGGTTAGCGATACCCTCAATTGCGCCACATTGGACTTTTTGTTATTTTAGGATTAATTTTTATAGATAATTTTTAGTTTGTCTTTTGATGTTCATATCTTCACACAGCATAAAATACCTTTCAAGTGAATGTTGCTGTGCGCTCTAAAACTAAAATTCCATATTGTGGTCTTGCCCTGCTTTTAGGATATTTAGAATGATGAATCACTCTTTGCTAGATGTTTATAATTGTTATTTTGAATGTTATTGTTGCTGGATCAACCTCGCTAAGTCAGGGTTGCTAACAACGTCAAACTCTAACGAGATGTCAGAAATGCTGTACTTTGCTTCGGTGTCTGTAGATAGAATAACATTTTTGTAGTCATTAAAAGTTAGTTCATATGAAAATCGTCTTTTAAGCTCCTTGAAAGTATGGGGCATGCGCTTTTAACAACTCAAAATCAAAGGGGTATGGAAAAGCGATTACCATACGCATAACTTACAGCTACATACCTTTTGCCGGCTTCAGCACTGCGGCGCCTATTCTATGTTTTAGTGCATCTTCATTTCGATTCCTTGAAACGCAAGATCGGCCCTTTCGTTCCCGGTTAGCCATAGATCAAATAGGTTAAAAATATGTCTGCATTGTGTAAAGAAAATATTTCTTGCCCCTCAAGTTTTATAGAAATTTTCTTAACGATTGCCCGTCCCAGATTCTGGACAACTGTTCTGTTTGGGTCTGTTGTTGAAGCAAGTTCTTTTGAAAGTAAGACGCGCAGAGCCTGGCAAAATCACTTCATCGCTCCTAGGTCTGGAAATCTGACAGTAAAGAATTGATCTGCATCAATAGTAGATGGATTATTTGGAACAGTAATTTTCCCGTTTATTTCCCTCACGCCAAAGGGTTCTTTCAGACTTCTATGCGGGTCAAGAATTGAGCCATTTTTTTGTGCCTTTTTTTTTTTATAAAACAAAATAAAAAGTTAATTTATTTAAAAAAATGGCAGGCATTGAAGATGAAGAAAATTATGATTTTTTTCCCTGTAGACGACATGATTTGATTCCTCTTGGGAGCGCATGCTCAAGGCTCTCAGTAATGAGATAGTAGAAGCGCGGCAAAGGGTGAATTAACAGAAAGTAAGGTCAGTCATTTATACCAAGTTTAGGACTAGGCCTCCCAAACTATATCCCCCTGAATGATTTTTGAACTAAAAGATAACCATTTGTATGTGAAAAACGACAAAGGAGAACGTGTTCCGCTTACGCATAACGAGCCCCATCAAGGTTGTAGGCGAGATACAATTAGACAAAGGCTCAGTGTGAGCGAGCGGAATCGCCTTGGCTTTACTAAATCAAAATTAGATGGGGAGGAAGTTGCTGAACTTAAAAACCCACACTACAAGAACTCCCAACGCTAACCAAATACAAAACACGAAACCTGAGATTTAGGTCAAGCAAAAGACGAATTAAAAAATGCAATAGCAGAACTCACTGAAAAAGAAAAAACAGCATTAGAAACTATAATGATCCGCCCGCTACTATGAGAAATTATTAGTCTTGATCGTGCTTTAAAAAACCATCAAAAGGGGGAATTATTAAACAATTCAGCAAAACTGACTGAACAAAGGAGGGTTTTAGAAAAAAAAAAAGAAAAAGTTGCTGAGGCTGACGACGCCAACTTAGGCCTGAGATTAAAAAGAATAGAACAAAGACTAGATGAACTTAATATAGAAAGATTGCTAGACTAGAAGTGTTGAATACTAACCCAAGAACAAATTTCAAACTAAAGTAAGCGAAGTAAGAGAAACTATCCAAAAAATTTATATGAAAACACAACGCTGCAGAACGAAAACGAACGCTGGTTTAGAGAGCGGGGGTCACATTAGCAAGCGTTATAACGCCTTAGGATTTGCAATAAGTACACTGGTGGTTTGGGTATTACAGGCGGTGGTGGTCAAAGTTCAGTGCCTCCACCGCCCTCGCCTCCTCGCCGCCTGATAAATCATGGGTAAAAAAACAACTTGATCATCTTGCGAGTTTATTAAAAAAATTAGCCGGTAAAGCCGTGGACGCTTTGCCCCGGGATATTAGGGGGTATTGTTAGCTGGCTTTTGTCTACTGCAAACAAAGTAGTTGGCTTTTTGGCCGAGCACTTATGGGCATTAGTTCTCTTAATAGTTGGGTTACTATTTAGTAAGATAAAGACCAAGTAATCCTAGGCCAGTTAATCCAACAACAAGTGCTGTCTTTTCTTTTTCTGGTCATTATTTTGACTTCGTGGTCTTCAACGGTCTTTGGACTTTGGACCTCAGGGATTGGATTGACTTAATCTTGGGGGGTCATCTTGTTTTTTTTTGTTTGTAAAATTACTGGCTCCCGAATTTTATGTCGTTTTTTTCCGACCTTCTGTTCATTGCCTGCCACAAGGATTTCATTGTTGTAGTTTTTATTGTTTCCTACTGGAGTCTGAGGTCAGGGAAGGTAGGGATAATTATAAACCAGTGCCAACAGCAAAGTCTACTTTCGATCTTGCGTATTGTTTAAAAAATTTTGGTACCTTTATACTTGAGGCAAATCAACTGTAGAATTAATGGCGTCCTCTAAATTGCTAAGTATTGTTTTTGTGGGATCAAAAGCCAGTAGAAGGATTTGTTAAAGCTCGACCTTGTCTGTGCTTGCGAACCTAGCAGACACCAAACGTAAGTACGAATAGAGTCGTTTATTCGTTCTATTCCTGCTCTAGTTAGGCCTTAGAAGTGTCTAAAATAAAAAGTTGTCCATGCTGTTTTTGCTCTTGCTCTATGGACCCAAGATGAACGCCTGTGCCTGAAGAGAAAGATGTGTAAGGAGGTTTCCAGTCATAGTTATACTTTCTGTGCACGCCCCAAAAAAAAGGGGTGCCTAAGCCATGATTAAGGTCAACTTTTGTCTTAAAGTCTTCCTTAACATTAATATTAAATTCGTTACAGATCCTTTCAAAAGCCTTCATGTCTATTCTGTTTTCTAAATGGATTTAAACGGTTTGTCATTTGGTAATGGTGCTTGCAGTTCAGTCAAAATAGTCCTTTAAGGTGTAATAAAATGAAATCTATACACCGACCTCACCCAAAAGGGTCGGATGATTTAAATGATCGATACGACACTCACACCCAGTAGATGCACAAAACACAGCAAAGTTTAACTGGTTCTGATAAAACTGCATCAGATGACTAAACCACACTTTGCGATGTAGTCTTTTTTAATAGGGGGGTTAAGATATCTGCTTACTGAGTACTCACCCTTTACTTGAAAGGCAATCAGACTGAGTCACTGAAATGTCGAGGGTGTCAGTTGCTATATTTTTAGATTAAGTGCGGCCAACAGAATATTTTGCATCAGTATTATTTGAATGATCATTTAACAAATAAAACCAAAATGTTTGTAACAATAAACAACTCAGACCGTTTTTCCTTCGTTTTTAGAATCTCATGCTATTGATAACAATTGCGGAACAGTATGGTCGCATCCACGAAATTTTTTACAAAGTCGAATGGTTTAATATAGTGAATCCAAGAATACTAATAAGATTCTAAAGTTGACAAAAACAGGGCCAAAGTTAGCAGTTAACAATACTGATGGTTATTACGGGTTTTGCTCACTAAAAGAGCAATGAGTAACTTCGACATTACTTCAAACTTAACAATGCGATTTGAAAAACAATTGTTATCATTCAAGCTGAAGAAGAAGTAGGTCTTACTATTTTATAAAGAGCTAGCTAAAATGCTAGCTTGGCAGCTGACAATCATAGTTTAGAGTTCACCAAACAAAACTACTTATGGGGGGAAAGTCGTCACAATCTTGCATTACATTCATTACTCTTTGTTCTTTGGATGAGCTGGCATGATGAAAACTTACATAATGGAAGGCCTCAATGTTTTTAATGAGCTCTTCCGTCAGGAAATGCTGATATTTGCGATTATGAATTATACAATTCCCTAATTTTCAGTTTAAAAAATTAGCTTGTGGGAGGGTCAGATCATGTAATATAAAGATCCAGACAACAACAGGGTAAGTCGAAAGGTGATCACCTACACATTGTTTTGGAATTAAAATAATTAAGTTGTACTAAAAAATAATGTGCGTGGGCAGTAGAATCAGGTGTACATGGCGATGTAAGGTGTTTAACCTTAAGATTTAAAAGACTTGCAGAGTGCGGATAAAACAGAACGGTGAGATAGGGCTTTGTATGGTTGGGAGTAAACTAAAGATGGTGATTATAACGCAAAGAGATTTGGGCAGCAAAAGTTTCCTAAACTAGAACAGCTGCGCATTCTAGAAAGCAAAAAATGTTGGCCAGTATGAATATACAAAGTCGAAACCCTGACCTCCAAATGGCACTTGGAAATATTTAGAAATGGGACATAAAATTTGAATCATAAGCCCATTTCACATTTTTTTAGCCGTAAAATAAGTTTCAGAAAAGCATTCAACTCTGGGCCCTTTACATGTTTGAAGTCTTATGGCCGGACGGACAATAGTGGAAAGAGATTGAAATAAAGCCGTATGGAATAAACAGTACACCTCCACAGAAAAGAATCAGTTTTAAAAGATGATCTACAAATTTACAGTTCATTCCGCAAATGAAATTAGGTGATGCGTTTCACAATGATATTTGAAATTTTGTCTTAAAAGATGTGTTTGTTGGGGTGGAGGGATGGGGTGGTGGGCGTAGTGGACGTCTTTTTTTTTCTAAAAGGAATTCTAATTAGCTGGCAAACTTAGACGTTGAAAAATTAAAGTTACCGTCGTTTTCTTCACATGGCGAGGATGTTAAGGTCATAGCAACAAGCACCAAAATCAAATATTCGTCTAAATAGAAACAATCTTACAGAACTAAATTGGATTAATTTACCACATTTTGATCTTATAGGATTTTATTATACTGAAAGTTTTGGACAGAGAGCATGATAAAAACAATAATGGATTAGATTAACTTTTGCGTTTCATGTGTTATATATATCTCGAACTCTCCTATCATACTGAAGATCAGAACACGCGCACACTCCTTTATAGACCTTCACTCTATAGCAAGCACATATCCCATCGTGTTCCACTACACGCCCCTTTGCTGCGTCACACTCCCCCATCTACCCTCCGGATGTCGGGAAAACACTACCACTATTGATCCTAAACCTATTACAAACCGTTTATCGC
>JAFLJL010015446.1:17500-20855 GCA_018398815.1 Conus ventricosus
CTCATTCGAAGGACTGTATGGAAATGGAGTCAGAACGAATGTTAACTCCGAGGGAAAAATCCCCCTGTACCGAAACGCCCCGTCGGAGGTTCGAACCCGCAACCCCAGGATCACCAAGATTACGAGTCCGGCGCTCTACCACTGAGCTATTCCGGCCCCAAGATGTAACGATGAAACGACAAGGAAAAGCAGAAAATGAGTGTGAAAGGGGAGGGGAAAGTAGAAATGAATACGGAGGTGCAAGGAAAAGCAGAAAATGATGTGAAAGGGGAGGGGAAAGTAAGAAATGAATACGGAGGTGCAAGGAAAAGCAGAAAATGAGTGTGAAAGGGAGGGAAAGTAGAAATGAATACGGAGGTGCAAGGAAAAGCAGAAAATGAGTGTGAAAGGGAGGGGAAAGTAGAAATGAATACGGAGGTGCAAGGAAAAGCAGAAATAGAAATGAAAGGATAGGGACGAGTTGAAATGAATATGAAAGGGACAGAACGCGGGAATGAATATTAAAGGGTAAGGACAGCAAGAGAAATCGGAAAAGGTAAGGAAAACGTTTAAACCAAATCTAACAGTAAACAGAACCATATCGAAGTGGGGAGTGGAAAGTATGAATAATAATATGAAAGAGAAGGGAAAAAGTGGAAATTTATATGACTTTGTAGGAAAAAATCGAAACGAATAAGAAACAGAAATGAATGTGAAATAGCAAAGAAAAATAGAAACATATATAAAGGATTGGGAAAAATACAAATGAATATAAAAGGCTAAGGAAAAAAAAACAGAAAAAAAAATGAAAGGGAACAGGGGAATTAGATACAAATCGGAAACGGTGAGGAAAACGTTGAATAGAATTATTGGAAGAAAAGTAGTCACACTGGAAACGGCTGGGAAAGCAGGAAAAGGCAGGGGGAAAATAGAAATAAATGTGGAAGGGCGGGGACCAGCAGACGTAAATCGGGAAGGGTATGGGAAAGCACACCAACTCGGGCAAAGCAGAAATACAACTTGAAACCAATCGGAACGGGGGGGGTGGTCACTACAAGCGGAAAGAGTAGGAACAACACCAGAAATGAATCGTTAAGTGCACGGGAAAGGTAGAAAGACATCAGAAAGGGAAGAGTAAAGTAGAACCAAATCGGTCAGAATAAGAAAAGAAAAACCGAATCACACACAACACACACACACACACACACACACACACACACACACACACAAATAGGGAAAGTAACCAAATCGGAAAGAACAAGAACAAGTGGAATCATATGGCAAAGCATACAATGACCAAACAGAAAGGGTCAGAAAACAGTATCGGAAAGGGGCGGGAATAGCAGCGGAAAGGGGCGGGAATAGTAGAACAGAACGGATACAATGTCCAAACAGAAAGGGTCGGAAAATAGTAGCGGAAAGGGGCGGGAATAGTAGCGGAAAGGGGCGGGAATAGTAGAACAGAACGGATACAATGTCCAAACAGAAAGGGGCGGAAATAGTAGCGGAAAGGGGCGGAATAGTAGCGGAAAGGGGCGGGAATAGTAGAACAGAACGGATACAATGTCCAAACAGAAAGGGTCGGAAAATAGTAGCGGAAAGGGGCGGGAAAAGAACAGAATGGATACAATGTCCAAACAGAAAGGGTCGGAAAATAGTAGCGGAAAGGGGCGGGAAAAGAACAGAATGGATACAATGTCCAAACAGAAAGGGTCGGAAAATAGTAGCGGCAAGGGGTGGGAATAGTAGCACAGAATAGTACAATGTCCAAACAGAAAGGGTAGGAAAATATCAGCGGAAAGGGGCGGGAATAGTAGCGGAAAGGGGCGGGAATAGTAGCGGAAAGGGGCGGGATTAGTAGCGGAAAGGGGCGGGAATAGTAGAACAGAATGGTACAATGTCCAAACAGAAAGGGTCGGAAAATAGCAGCGGAAAGGGGCGGGAATAGAAGCGGAAAGGGGCGGGAATAGTAAACAGAATGGATACAATGACCAAACAGAAAGGGGCGGAAAATACTGTCGGAAAGGGGCGGGAATAGTGTCGGAAAGGGGGCGGGAATAGTAGAACAGAATGGATACAATGACCAAACAGAAAGGGGCGGGAAATAGATGCGGAAAGGGGCGGGAAATAGTAGCGGAAAGGGGCGGGAATAGTAAACAGAATGGATACAATGACCAAACAGAAAGGGGCGGGAATAGTAGAACAGAATGGATACAATGACCAAACAGAAAGGGGCGGGAACAGTAGAACAGAATGGATACAATGACCAAACAGAAAGGGGCGGGAACAGTAGAACAGAATGGATACAATGACCAAACAGAAAGGGGCGGGAATAGTAGAACAGAATGGATACATTGACCAAACAGAAAGGGGCGGGAACAGTAGCGGAAAGGGGCGGGAATAGTAGAACAGAATGGATACAATGACCAAACAGAAAGGGGCGGGAACAGTAGCGGAAAGGGGCGGGAACAGTAGAACAGAATGGATACAAAGACCAAACAGAAAGGGGCGGGAATAGTAGCGGAAAGGGGCGGGAACAGTAGAACAGAATGGATACAATGACCAAACAGAAAGGGGCGGGAACAGTAGAACAGAATGGATACATTGACCAAACAGAAAGGGGCGGGAATAGTAGCGGAAAGGGGCGGGAACAGTAGAACAGAATGGATACAATGACCAAACAGAAAGGGGCGGAACAGTAGAACAGAATGGATACAATGACCAAACAGAAAGGGGCGGGAACAGTAGAACAGAATGGATACATTGACCAAACAGAAAGGGGCGGGAACAGTAGAACAGAATGGATACAATGACCAAACAGAAAGGGCGGGAACAGTAGAACAGAATGGATACAATGACCAAACAGAAAGGGGCGGGAATAGTAGAAACAGAATGGATACATTGACCAAACAGAAAGGGGCGGGAATAGTAGCGGAAAGGGGCGGGAACAGTAGAACAGAATGGATACAATGACCAAACAGAAAGGGGCGGGAACAGTAGCGGAAAGGGGCGGGAACAGTAGAACAGAATGGATACAATGACCAAACAGAAAGGGCGGGAACAGTAGCGGAAAGGGGCGGGAACAGTAGAACAGAATGGATACAATGACCAAACAGAAAGGGGCGGGAACAGTAGCGGAAAGGGCGGGAACAGTAGAACAGAATGGATACAATGACCAAACAGAAAGGGGCGGGAACAGTAGCGGAAAGGGGCGGGAACAGTAGAACAGAATGGATACAATGACCAAACAGAAAGGGCGGGAACAGTAGAACAGAATGGATACAATGACCAAACAGAAAGGGGCGGGAACAGTAGAACAGAATGGATACAATGACCAAACAGAAAGGGGCGGGAACAGTAGAACAGAATGGATACA
>JAFLJL010015447.1:0-2500 GCA_018398815.1 Conus ventricosus
GATCTATGCATGGTTGTACAAATACTAATGCGTCCATTCTTCAGTCATTCTGTGTGTCGTCTGTAGAAGATGGGAATTTTCTTGCATTTGAGGACGTAAAGACACAAGCAGAAATCAAATGCCCATAAAATACTAATATTTTGAATACAGTCAAACTCAAACACACGCACGCACATACACACACACACACACACACACACCACACCACACACACACACACCCACACAGAGAGAGAGAGAAAAAGAGAAAAGAAAGAGAGAAAAGAGAGAGAAGAGAAGGAGAGAGAGAGAGAGAGAAGAGAGCATATAACATAAACCATTCAAATTTTACTAGGATCAAAATCCCAGAAAAATTTTAAAAAAAAAGCAATGGTGTTTAAAAACCATTTAAAAAAACACAAAAAAAAGTGTATTTCCCCCCTCAAACCTGAACTTTTTTTTAAAACACCACTACCCCCTTCCCAAACACGCAGCACGCAACACACCACACCACACACCCCAAAACACACAAAACACACACCACACACACACACAAAACACACACCCCGCACACACGCAACACACACACCCCGCCCCGCGCACAGGCAGGGAAAACACGAAAGCACACACTCCTCACCACACACACACACAAAACACACAACACACACACCCACACACACACACCAACACCACACATGCACGCACGCACACAAAACGCACAGGGCAAAAGATGCACGCCCCACGCACACACACACACACACACACCCCACACAACACACACACACAACACCCACACACACAACTGCGTGCATGCTCGCATGTCCCATCTAAAAAAAATTGTTTGGGCGGGAAAACCCAAAAACACATTGCAAATCCCAGAATTCGAATGAAAAGGGTTTCCTTTCCCCTAACGTTACATTCATCTTTTTGTTTAAATTGGGCCCACAGTTGAGTTTTTTTATCATCTTTTTTATCAAATAAAATCCTTCTGGGGGTCCCCCCGCATTTTGGGGGTTGTATCTTTTTCTTCTTTATTTATCTACAGACCCAAAACCTCCAAAACACTCTTTAAATTTCTTTCTAAAAAGCGCTGAAGTACGCGAGACAGGGGTCCATTTCGTCCGGGCCCCCAAAACCCCTTTGTCTCCAAACATTCCTTAGGTGGGTTGTGGGGGTTTTGGTGGTGGGGGTGGGGGCGCGGGGGTTGACTCCTTTGGGTTGGCCCTTTGGTTACAGAACGGGGAGGAAACCCGGGAACTTTGAAAAAAAATTTACAGAATTTTCGAAGTTTGCGCTAAAGACAGGCGTCAAACGAGACAAGAACCTTTCTTTTCACATTTCTAAACCAAAAGCTTCATGCCAATGGGGGTCGATTCGACGCCACTTTTCATCAGGTTTAAAAAAACATCCCCAAACCAAATGAACAGAAAAACGGGGGGGAAAGCAACCGGCGCCAAAAAAACGCCCCGGGGCACACGTTGAATGACGGGCCGTTTCCCCAAATTTTCCCCCAAACCCAAAAGCTATTTTTTTTTTTTTTTCAGTAAGGGTAAAAGTTGACTTTACTTCGCACAGCTTTGTTTGTCACCCCGAGATGAAAGAAAATAGCTAAAAAAAAACCAACCGGGCACTGAAAGAATTGTTTTGGGGGACACTGGGATGACAAGTTTTGTTTCCCTATTTTTGGTGTCCATGGGGAAAATCTGTCCGGGGTCAGGGGGCGGAACTTCTGACCTAAGGGGAAGCAGGGGGTCTGAAAATGAGAGGGGCTCCACTGTCAGGGAGGGTTTTTTGGGGGGGAAGTGGAAATGGGCGAAAGAGGGACGGTGCCGTGGGGGGGGGGGGAAGGGGGGGATGTTTTTGGGCGGGAATTGATGAAGAATTAAAAGGGTTTTAAACGTTTTTTATTTTCATCGACAAAGCATAATTTTCAAAATGGCGTAACAGCACAAGCATTTTCCAAAGTCTGTCCAAGGTTAAAAAACATAAAAAAAATCAGGCTAAATGGGGGCACACACACACACACACAAAAACAAAACCAAAACACACCAAACCCCACACAACACAAAACACACAAAACACACAACACACACACACCAAACAGATAGATAGAAAGAAAAAGAAGAAAAGTTAAAAATAGATAGAAATAAATAAAAGAAAGATAGATAGATAGAAAAATAGATGATAGATAGTTAAAGATAGAAATATAGATAGATAGATAGATAGATGGGGGGAGATAGGTTTGGTAATAGATAGATAATGATAGATAGAAGAAGATAGATAGAAGATAGATAGATAAATAGATAGATAATAGAAGATTGATAATAGATAGATAGATATGAAAAACAAAATTTTGTTTATTGTAGAAAAAGAAAATTTAACTTAGTTTTATCCCCACGCAAACAAGAAAATGTTTTCCTTTTAAAAAACTGTAGGGCAAAGTCATTTTTTTTTTTGGGCTTTTTTTACTTTGGTTCAGTCATTATTTCTCTGTTTCCACATGCACCCCAAAAAATCATCCC